>PVHX01003206.1:0-148006 GCA_004024805.1 Geosciurus inauris
GGCCACAGGCTACTCTGTCAAGACCCAGACCTGCTGTGTAAGCTTCTGTGAAGCCCAAGAGGGTCTGTCAGGGTCACTGGGGGCTCTGACAGAGCTGTGTCCCTAGGCCTGGGCATTGATACATTCAAAAGCCCGCCTGGTGATTCTGCAGGGAAGCTGGGGTAGAAATGTCCCGTCCAGCTTGGCAGGAGCAGCCAGAAGTTTCTGCAGTGGCAGGCCCTCCAGGAATCCAGCAACCCTGGAGTGGTCCTACCTGCCATTATTTTGAGGATCCCCCCTACTCTTTTCCAAGACTGTGGTACTAATTTACATTCTGAGCAACAGTGTACAAGCCTCCCTTTGCTCCACTTATTATCTCTGGTAATAGCCGTGCCAACAGGTACAAGGTGATATTTCACTGCAGTTTTAATTGGCATTTCCCTGTTCGTGGGTAATACTGAGCATTTTTTCATATACCTCTTGGCAATTTGTCTTCTTTTGAGAAATACCTCTTCGGGCCCTTTGCCCTTTCTTCTTTCTTTCTGGATATGAACCCCTTGTTAGATGTGTGGTTTGCAGATATTTTTCCCATTCTGTAACTTGTCTTTTCACCCTGTTGACACTTGTCTTGGCTCTGCAGCGTGACTGATGCGATTCTGTTTGTCTATTTTTGTCTCCTGATTTTGGGGTCGTATCTGAGCCTCCTGCCGAGTAAGGAAGGAAGAGCGTCCTGGAGCCCTCAAGCCGTCCTCGGCTTTGCCCTTGTGGCCTTCACAGGATTTTACTCTCTGACACGAGTTCCAGAGGGTGTCAGCCACTTAGAAACAAGTCTCCGGGTTAGTTCAGAGGCCCCAGCCTTTTCCCAAGGGAATCACAGTGGCCAGTGGCTCTACGACTCTTTTTCCAAAGCATGAAAAGACTTAGCATCATGCACTCGGGTGGGAAATGGAGCCCTTTCCTGGGGATCTCCCACCTTCCTGCAGCCCTTACCACCATGTGGTGGCTCTGTGCCCCTGTGGCCCCAGTGTGCAACAGTGTGTCATTTAGCTGCCCCTTTGGACAGCAACGGTTGAAGGCCAGGTTTCGCAGGGTTCTGCTTTTGGAAATGGTATGATGGGTCCCATCAAATAGGGAAAGCCAAGAGGCATCCAGAGGTGGCCACAGGGAAAACAGTGTGAGCTTGACCCAGGGCAAGGGACAGGCACTCTTCTGTTTGTCCCTAAAAGGACGGGGTGGGATTCTCTCGAGCCTGAGTCCCTGGCCAGTGCAGGGTAGGGAGATGCTGTGCCGTCGTCCCTGCTCTTCCCTCAGCCCTTCTCCCTGCACATTGGTGGGCACTGCCAGGGTGGAAGTGAAGCCCTTCTGGGAGCACCCCTAATCTGAGCAAGGTGACCCAGCAAACACGTAGTCACAGGGCGGCGTGTGGGCGACTTGTGGGGTATGTGGCCCTCTCTTCATGACTCCAACTGCACCTGTCAGCCGGTGATGCAGTGGGCAGAGTGCCCCAAGACAGTGACCAAGAGACTGTCATCACCCAGCATGGAAGACTCACCCGGATTCAACACGGCCTGAGTGAATGGGTGAACGAGCGCATTTTAAAGCCAAGGGCGCACCTGCCTCAGAAGATCCCCGTCTCAGACAGCAAGAAGGCCACCAGCAGAAGCCCCATGTGTCGGATTGCTTCCCGTGCCTTCCGACCTTCAGCTGTGAGGCGCGACCTTTGCAGCTTGTTGAGCACAGATGGCTTTTCAAGGATATCCTTCCACGGCTGTCCCAGAAGGAAGGGTCCTTCAGGAGCTCCTGTGCATGCTCTGAAAGAGGAAGACGCTGCTGGAGGGTGGCCGGGGTAGGGAATTTCAAAGCAGCCTGGGAGGAGGCAGGGACCATCGTGGCTGCTGGGGCTGGAAAAGTGTTAGTGGGAATAACTAAGTTATGTAGAGCCATCTGCATGAGGTAGAAGGCAAGGCAACTGAGCCAAGACCCTTCCCTCTAGGCTTCCCCACCCCACACAAACACATTCACACACACTCAATGCTCTGCACACGCATGTATGTACACACACACACACACACACACACACACACACACCCTTTGGAGGTGGATTCTGTGGTCAACACAGGCACCAAATGGAAAACAGAAGGGAACCAATGTAGGTAGGAGAAGAGCTGAAGGGAATAGCCAGGTAGCAACCCAGGTGATGCATCCCAGGGAAACAGGAACTGGGATAAGACTCAGTCCTCACCCAATATTTTCATGGGGGCAGACAGTGGGAAGAAGGCAGGCAGGTGAAAACTTCAGGAAATCCTGGCTCAGAAATGGCGAGGCAGAATTGCATAACTGTGCCCCAATGTCCTCTCACAAGGCCAACAGAGGCCTTGAGTACTGAGATCTGCATGGGCATCTGACATCCCAGCAAACTCCCAGTACCCAGCCTGGGGTGGTGGCACATGCCTATAATCCTAAAGACTTGGGAGGCTGAAGCAGGAGGATTGTAATTGTAAATTTGAGGCCAGCCTGTAGAACTCAGCGAGACCCTGACTCAAGGTAAACAACAAAAAGAGTGGGGCTGTAGCTCAGTGGTAAAGTGCCCCCGGGTTCAATTCTCAGGACAGCAACAAAACAAAAACCTCCCAGGTCCCAAATATCCCTGATGTCTAAAGCACAGCAGACAACTGCCACTAGGTAGTGTGGATCCAGAGCCCAGGGAGGGGACCTGAGGAAGAATGGACCACCCACTGTCTAGTCCCACCATTCTCTCGTTGGCTTTGCCGTACCCCAGCCTTGCATTCAGGTGTGTGGATTTCTTATGTCCAAACCTGGGGCTAAGGTGGGTTTGACCTGAGTGATCCTCTAGTGCCATGAGCCTCTAGACATCTGAGATGCTGTGAGTTACCAATGCTTCCGGTGCGTTCTCTCACCACAGGAAGGCACGGGAGACCTCCTTGCCTCCATCTCGCAGGCATGAAAGGTGTAGCCTACGGATTTACAGAGAGGGCCCCGGCTGGGCTTCTGCTGGTTCTTGGCCCTGAGTGTTCTCTTTCTCTTCTTCATTAATCTGAGACATACTCGTGATGTGTACAGGCTTGGTGTCAGGGACTTCAAGGGGCCCAGAGGGGAAAGCCCTGCTGCTGGGTGCCTCTCTGCCCCGTCACACCAGGACTCCTCCTCCAACAGTGTCTTCTGTCTGCTCTCAGGGAGGCCGAGCGCTGGGCTGAGCTGCGGGCCCGACTGCTGGCCCTCTAGGATGGAGGGCAGGGGAAGACCTACAGGGCCTCCAGCTCAGAGCCAAGAAATGCCCTTCCAGCTCCCAGGACCCAGGCCAAGCCCCAGGACACCATGCTCCTCCCTCAGGAGCACCCATTGGTTGCTACCTTTCTGGCCTTTATGGCAGGGAGGGGTGGCAGCCATGGGCCGACTGGAAAGCTCCAAACATCTGTCATCACAGGCTCTCTTCCCCCTCACCCTTCCAGGCAGTATCTGCCACTGCCTGGGTGCCCTGGCCTCCTCAGGCCTGTACCAGCCTTCCTCTCTGGGAGGAGCAAAGAGCTTTTTTCCCAGACCCCTGGATGACCTTCTGCCTGGAGTCGCTCTGCCACCTGGTGGCGACATTTGGGAATTGCAGGCCCACCCTGGCCATCACCCCACTGACTTCCAGGGTTAGGGTTAGGGTTAGGTTCCCCTCCTCCAAAGCCCTCTGGGGCTGCCTGAGGAAGCCCCATTCATTCTGTGAAGCTCTGTTTTGCAAACACACCCGGTACCATCAAATGCTCTTTCGCCATGTATGACGCCATGTACGGCAAGGTCTGCCTCTTGCTTCCTCTCGGTGAATTTCTTCTCTAAGAACCATTATCAATGGACCAGCCTCCTCCCTTCCCCACGGTGCCATCTCCACCTGTTGTATTTGGCAGCGTCTGTTTGTTTACTGTGTCTGTACCTCCAGGAGAAAGCCAGCCTTCTAAGGCACGCTTGGCTCCTGCTTCCTCCCCCTGGAGCAGCATCGTTGTATGCTGGACTCCTGGGAAATGTTTGATGCATGAAGGGACATCACCAAATCCCTGCCCGTCCACCATGACTTTTGCATTTTCTAGCCACCTAATATCTGTACAGCATAACTATTCACCAACGGGCCACCTTGTACACAGCTTTATGTGTGTAAATCTCCTGTTCCCACCTGGATTGCAAATCCTAGAGCAGACTATGTTTGCATTGTGTTGCTGAACAGAAGCTCAACAAATAAATATGTCTTTATTGTGAAGCCCATAATATTACTGGCATTGTTATTCCCTCCCATTTAGATGCAGTGTCATAGTTTTCCAGTTGTCACATTTGTTCTTCTCAACAAGCCAGGAGTTATGCATCCCATTTTTATAAAAGGGCACTGGGGCTCAGTAAGATTGAGTGACTCACCCAGAATCACACGGCTGCTGCTGGATGCGCTGGGACTCCTGAGTCCAGTCTAAGCACTGTTTCCCACTTTTCCAAGTTGGCATCCAAATGAGGGCTGATATATGGATTAGGGGGAGGGGAGGTGACATCGCAAGGTGGGCGGAGGGGTCAGTGCCAAGTGTCTGCGACTGGCAGAAACAAGGCCTCTCCAGCGTATCTGTTGGAGCTTTGTGCTTTCTTTTCTAAATTCAGAGCACTCAGGGAGCCACAGAGGCAGGGACACTGCTGTGCCCTCCTGGAGGGACGGAAAGGCCAGGCAGGAGTGCAAATGGGCCCTTTCTCCCCACAGCCTCCCCGCCCCCGTTTCCCTCCCTGACTCCCTCTCCCGATTTCCTGACACACTGGTTACGAACTCCTCTCTGAAGCACCTTTGAAGTCCACCCTGCACCCATGAGCTTCTTTCTATCAGTAAAATGTTCAGGAATTTTGAGAGCTGGCTATTTACCCGTGGGGGTGTGCAGACCAGGTGGCACTATTGGCAAGAGGGAAGTCAGCATGTGCTGCAGAGGGGTGGCTCCCCCACCCTCGGCCTCTCCTTTGCCACGCCTGCCTTCTTCTTCCTGACTCTTCTCCGGGAATCCGTCCCCGCCCTGTTGCTTTCCCTCACTTTCTTCCTCAGCAGCATCTTCCAGCGCCGCATTCTCCCCTGCACTGCAGACCTGGCACAGAAGGATGGCCGTGTGACGTCACCTCAGAGGGACGCCAATCTCGTGGAGAGTACACTCATGATGTCCTTCAGTGGAGTCCCCTTTTCTAAGGAGTGTGCTTAGCAAGAGGTACCCGGCCTCCCTGGTATTGCCCACGGTGAACGGCTGGGATCCGTGGGCTCGGAGGCGCGGTGCTCTGAAGACATCATGTAAATCCTGTCCTGAATTGTCCCCAGCCTTCCTTTAGAGACCACCCATGTGAAATCCGCTTGTCTCCTCACAGTCACAGAGACCCTGGCCAGCAGCCTCGCAGCCCTAGACCTGGTCATGCATGGACTATGACTTGATTATTTGTATCCTTGAAGTCACTGCAAATATTTGACACAAGGGAGAGGTCTGATTCTTGAATCTGATTTGACATTATGCCCGTGGCTTTTATTACCCTCTTTGTGGGAGGGACTCTAATATTTGTCTCCCAGCCTGTCCCTCACCTGGCCTCCAAACCACAGATCCAAATGTGTACTTAACACCTCTGCTGCATGTTCCGTGGAGAGCTTACCCCTAACAAATCTGAGCTCTTCATCAACAATGATGATCCCCCTTGACTCTCAGACAGCAGGGCCAGAGCCTCTACCCCAAGACACACCAACGATCCCCACCATGGAGCAGGCTGGTGATGTGCTGACTTAGAATTAAGTACCACCCACTCACAAGCCTCATGAACCAGGCTGTTTGGCCATCCACTGCCAGGCTCTGGTGGCCCTTAGGGCTTTCCTGCCTGCAGCTTGGAGCCATGGGGAGACCACTGAGTTTAGTGTGCAGAAGTAACAGGCCCTCCATGTTTCGGTCAGAACTTACCCACTTGCAGGTTGCAGAGAACAAAGTTTAACAAAAAGAATTTCGGTGGCTCCACCAGGAGGTCAAGGTCAACACCAACAGTCACAGATCCCGGTGATGGAAAGCACCCTTGATGGGATGCTATAGGAGCACCACTTCAACTTCATGGTCTCCTGCCCAGCCCATAACTCCAGTCTAATTGTGAGATTAGAGGGCATCCTGCAAAGTGCCTGACCAGTACAGCTGCAAACTGTCAAGGTCACCCAGCCCCCCAAAATCTAAGAATCTGTCACAGCCAAGAAGAACCAAGGACATAGGACCACTGAATGTCATGTAGAAGCCTGGATGGGATCCTGGACTTGCAACTGGACATTAGGTAAAATCAATGATACAAGTAAACAGTGGACTCTGTTAGGGACAACGTCGCATCTGTGTTACTCCTGGCCCATTAGCTGTGACCAGCAGACCCGCATTGAAGTGAGGTGGTAATGGCAGAGTGGGGGCGGAGTGGCACATGAACACTTTGTAATATCCCCTCAATTTTTCTGTAAATCTAAAACTATGCTTTTAAAAAGCCTCTCAATTTAAAAAAAGAAACCTGTGCTTCCAGCATGACGGGCCCTGGAAGTGACAAAGCTGCCCCAGGATGGGGGTGTACTCAGGCCTCGGTTTCCCACTCAGGAAGTTGGCTCCCTGCGGGGCCCAGAAGCTCCACGCTCTGGCAGGTGTCAGTCCAGGAGATGGACAGATGCTCATTACTGTGCTGCCCTCAAGTCCATGCTCGGGTGGCTCACATGGCCGCTCTGAAAGGCTCCCTGAGGCCATGGGACTGGGCGGGTATCCCCTGAGCCCCTGGAGTCAGAGGGGTGCACCTGACGTGAGACCTGGGAAGCAGAGAGGTGTGGTCAGAAACCAAGGGTGGGAAAGGGGGTTCCCAAACACACCAGGCCCCTGGGTACAGAGCAAAGAGCCAATGTGCACCTCAGCGAGGACTTGATGTCCCTGCATTAAAAGGGGGTGGTTGGGCTATGCTCAAATTGCCCCACCACAAAACTGCCATACAACCCAAACTTATTCTTCAATACAAAATATCAACACCACCAGTTATCCACTAGGTCAAAACCTCCCAGTCTTTCCCAGTTCATGGACCCTTAATATCCCAGACGTGGTTGTGTGTGTGTGTGTGTGTGTGTGTGTACAGTGGTGGTGCTGGGAATAGAATCCAGAATGCTAGGCAAGCACTCTGTGCTCCTACACCAAACGAAGTCCCAATGGTTGCATTGATTAAGTTTAGGCCAAACAATTTAACAGTAGTAGGTGCTTGATGTCCGACACGTATTGCTGCTTCCCTTGTGTCCAGCAGAGGTCTCTGTATCCATTGTGGCGCAGGTGTCTGCAGCGCTACCCTGGAAGCTCAGTACACAGGGTAGGAACTACCTGCAACTCCAGCCATGAAAACCAACAGGACATAATAATCCCTGATAATCATGTGCCCAAACCAGGGACAGAGAAGATGACCATGAGCCATGACCATTAATAATCAATTGTCAGGAGGGTGGTTAATGTGGAAGGGCCACATGGCCTCCGTGGTTGTCTTAGCAGCCTCTTGGCTGTGCTGAAGACATGCCTCCCCTATCAGTCAGGATTCTCCAGAGAAGCAGAACTAATTGTATGTATGTACAGAAAGGGATTAATGTAAGGAATTGGTTCATCTGAGGGTGGAGAGTGGTAAATCCAAACCTGAGACATGGGCTGGCGGGCTCAAGACCAACATGGCGGTGCAGAGGAAGCCCAGAGGCAGCCTGCTGGGGAGCCCGATTGCTTTGTTCTATTTTAATTTTTCAACTGATTGGATGAGGCCCACCCACATGGTGGAGGGAAGACGGCTTACTGAAAGTTTATTGATTGAAACATTAATCTCATCTAAAGACCCTCTAAGTGGACATAAAATTAATCTCAACTCCCTCAGCACCTTCACATGGTATTTTATGTCCTCATGTTCTGCTCATTGAGATTGGGACTGGACTGGCCATGGGCCTCTTTCCTCTGGGCCTGGATTTCCTGGGTCCCCACCAAAGATGCAGTGACAGATTAGGGAATACAAAGCTTTAAGTGAAGCTTGGACTTTTTCCCATGACCCACAGTGTGGCCAGCTTGTCTTCAGGAATAGATTGTGAGGAAGATGATAAAATAAACGCATCCTACTTCTTCCCCCGCTCTAACCCTGCTCCTCCAGGGGCCCTGGAGCAGCAAGCCCTAGACGTCAGCAGCTCCTGAGGACCTGGGAAGTGGCTGTTCATGCACACCAGCTGGACAGGCCCACAGGAGGCCAATGACCAGCCTGTCCACTGACGACAGCTCTGGTGTCCACTCCCCCAATTGTTCACAGCATTCTGGTTTCTGTTTGAGGACCTCCTTGTCACTGTCAGTGCACATGGCTCTGGAGGCTGGTCTGTTGTTGGGCCCTGGGGTGGGCATGGAACTTGGCCTAGCCTAGGAGGTGGCCACTTTTGGCCTTAGTGACTGGAGCGTCAAAGGGCTGGGGTGAGAGGGTCATCAGAAGGTGCTGGAGTCCAAGGAGTCAGCTAAGCGGGGGGATGTCAACTGTAGGTTCTGATGGGCACCATGGCCACACTTAGAAGCCCTGCCTGAGGATGATGGCCATGCACCACTGTCCCTGGAAACCTCTTTTCAGCCTGTAGATTTGGGCAGGACAGAAGTCTTCACACTACTCAATTCTTGTGCTGTTTACACACACACCCTCTTCTTGGGTTCAGCCAGTCTGAATTGAGTAATGGTCCCTGGAATGGAAGGGGTTGTGATAATAGAGACGGGAATCCCGCCCTGGAAGCCTGGCCCTGCCTGGTGCGGGCTCGGCTCTGTTCTCGGCCTCACCTCCTTGCCTTCTCCTGGACCTGCCAGTCCCTCTCATTCACACATGCCCACCTTTGGTGAAGGACTTTTATTACCAGTTGAAAACGGCCCCGAGCAGGAGGCAGCACAGGAGCCAGCACCTGGGGATGCCCGGCATCAGGCACCCCGAGGTGCTAGAGTCCCTTGATTTGAGATCTGACCTCATTTGCTCAGCATCGAATGGCCTCCCCTCCACCTGGGTCACGTTCTTGATCCAGAGTTGGTAGTTGGCCAGCAAGGTGTATATTCCTGGGGTGTTCTTCTGCCCACAGCTCCTGCCCCAGCTGATGATGCCCACCTGGTACCATTTCTTGCTGGCCTCTGTGGTGCAGACGAGGGGCCCCCCACTGTCGCCCTGCAGGCAGAGAACACAGTTCATGGCGGGTCCTGTCCTACGCTGCCCACTGTTAAGAGACTGTTGTCACCTTTATGCCCCTCATAAAGTGAAGAAAATTACTTGAAACAACATTCCCAGGAGGAGCAGTTAGAGTGGAAGCAGCTGAGCTGATTCTGCCCCATAACTCATTAGCCAGCACGGGGCAAGAGACAAGTGCCAGAGGGACGCTGTGTCCTGGAAAAGGTCACATGGTTTGGCCCAACTTTCTGGTTGTACTCAGGCAATCATGACCACCAACTGTGGGGTCACAGTGGGGCGGCACAGGCTTGGCACAGCCACTGAGGCCAGGCTCAGCTTGTCCAAGGAAGGGGCTTCACTGGCCTCCCCCACTCCAGGCTGCCAAAGGAAATCCCACCCATGCGGCCTAAGGCCCACCCCGTCCCGACCCCTCGGGGAGCACCCTGCTGTCAGGCCAGGAGCTGTGGAGAGTGGCATGCAGGTCAAGGTGGGACAGAGCTGGGGAAGAAGAGGCAGTGCTCTGCGAGAAGAGAGCGCCTCTGTAGGCCAGAGAGGGGAGGGAAGAAGGCAGAGGGAGGCGGAGGCCACCTCTCAGATTCTCCAAGCAGAGACTCTGGCAGGGCTGCCAAGGAAGCAGGCGTGAGAGGTGTGGCTAGTCCCCACCGGGAGTGGGTCTCTGCTCTTCTTCCCGAGCTGTGGGGGAGCAATGCATTGCTTTTTAACTCTCTGGTGTGGACACGTGAGGGCACAGGAGCTAGGTGTCCCTGGATGTGCTCCTCGGGTCTGTGACTCGCCTGGTTGTACACACACAGGCCACAGACGCGCCAAATCCCCACCGAGGACCTCCTGTACACGCGGCTCCACTCACCCCTTCTCCTAGAGGACAACCAGCCTCGAGGAGGAGAAGGTGCTTGCTGAGGGTCACCTGGCCAGAGCCAGAAGCAAGGGTCTCCTGATGCCAAAGCCCCGGGCCCCCAGCTGTATCCTCCTGTCACACACTGTGGGTGGCCTTTCCTGCGGCGGTCCCACGGGCTGGCTGGACAGGGCAGCATGGGAGTGGACTCCCGCTGTGCTGCAGGGCAGCCTGGCTCCATGGCTGCTTCTCGTCAGCCCCATGGCCTCTCAGTGAGCAGGGATTTTGATTCTCATTTTGCAAGTAGGACGTTCGAGGGCCACGAGAGCTCTGAGCACAGCTGCACAGATTTCCACTGAGGAAACACGATGTGTCAGGGTTTGGGGGTCTGAGACCTCCTGGCACATGTGGGCCAGCAGGAGGCTTGTGTGGCATGAGACAGAAGAACAGAGGGAGCAGGCGCAGAGGCTCTGTGACGGCAGGACACCTTGAAAGCACATGACTCGCAGGGCCACCGGCTGCTTGGCGGGCTGGCAGGGGTGGTTGGAGGGGACTCAGGAGCATGGGGATAAGAGGAGGTGAAAAATGAGTGTCTGAACCAGGGCAGGGAAAGGTGGGGATGGACAGGAGGCTCCACCAGGTGTCTGGCCCTGAATGGACACTGGACATGGGCTGTGAGGCCTCATTCAGGGTCAGGGGCTGCAGGTGACAGAGACACAATGCAGGGAAAGGTAAGGAGTAAATGTGTCCCCGTGGAGCTTGGTCTCACTGCAGAAACATCACCAGGCAGGGGTCTGTGCCGCCCCACTGTGACCCCACAGTCGGTGGTCATGATTGCCTGAGGACAACCAGCAAGTTGGGCCAAACCATGTGACCTTTTCCAGGACACAGCATCCCTCTGGCACTTGCCTCTTGCCCCGTGCTGGCTAATGAGTTATGGGGCAGAATCAGCTCAACTGCTTCCACTCTAACTGCTCCTCCTGGGAATGTTGTTTTAAGTAATTTTCTTCACTTTATGAGGGGCATAAAGGTGACAACAGTCTCTTAAGAATGTTGCCTTGATTATTTATTCATAATGGGGTGAGGACTGTCCTTGGGCAGGAAACGTCACTCTTGACCTTCCATTTCCATCATTTTGTTAAAATGGAGAGGCGACTGACTACTCTCTAGGACGGTTGGCCAATGAACTGCAAAACTCTGCACATGGTTGGGATGGGCCTCTGTAGGAGACTTCCAGAAATCTGTTAGTGTCATTACTCTGTGCATGACCCACAGGCGTGCCTTCAGGAAACAGAGGCCCCTTTGTGGTTGCTGGGTCCCCCAGGAGTGTCCATAAGTGGACGTCCTTCTATGTTCTCATGCATTTATGTTTTTTTCTTTGCCTCTTGGAAAGCAAGCAGCATCACAGGGGCCGCCCAGGAGGGGCCTTCTTCCAAGGGTTAAGCCTAGTGACCGGGGACCTCTGGTGAGAAACACTGGCCATGAGAACTTCCCAGGTTTGCCACCATGAGATGAAGTACCCCACAACACCACTGCTGTCCTATGTGGGGTAGAAGCAAGTGACCTGGCTTGCAGGCCTGGTCTCATCACTGATGCTGGACTTGGGAAAATCATTTAAATTCTGAATCCCTGTTTTCTCATCTGGTCAACCAGGAGAATGACATCTGTCCAGCCCATCTTACAGGGTAACAGAGAGGACAATATTGTTGATGAGGTGCCGAAGAGCTATAAAGTGACGGCAGTCTCATATCTGTCCAGATAGCCAAGGGAGTGATGAATGATTAAAATAACCATGAGTTTTCATCTGCAAAACAGCATTTTGATTAGATGCGTTCATATCTCTTCTTGGCTCTAAATGCCTGTGATCTGAAGGTCTGAGAGTCTGCAGAGTAAGTGATATGGTTAGAACAGCAGCCTGGAAAGCAGCCCAGCTCTAAACCAGGGTCAGCAGCAGCCCACAACCAGACTGCCCCATGCTCAGCACTGCCTGCTCGGACCCCTCCTCCACGGCAGACTTCAGGGCCCTGCAGGGTTTCTCCCAGGTGAACTCTCCACAGGGGCTACTTTATGGACGGTGCTGACAGCCGACTGCCCTGGCCACTGGTTTGACAAACATTTCTTGGGCATTTGTCACTGGACAAGGCCCTGGGTATTCCCTCGTGAATAGACAGGTGTGTGCTGGGGCAAGGAGCCCAGCAAGAGCTGAGGGCTGGGCTCACTGTGAACGGTGTTGCCCCAGGAGACTCTTGCCTGGGCTTTGTCTTCTGGGCTGGGGATATGTTCGAGTTTATATCTTGCTTGATTGTGCCACTTCAAAATTATTTTTAAAAGTTGAGTGTTTTGAGATAATCAAAGACTTTATGCAGTTGCAAGAAATAATGCAGAGGGGGCTGGGATTGTGGCTCAGTGGTGGAGTGCTTGCCTAGTATGCATGAGGCACTGGGTTCGATTCTCAGCACCGCATATAAATAAATGAAAAAAAAAATAAAGGTCCATCAACAACTTTAAAAAATATTAAAAAAAAAAAAAAAAGAAAGAAAGAAAGAATGCAGAGGCAAAACCGTAGTACATTATCACAGGGGACTGACTGCCACTGTCAAGAGACAGGACATCTCCGTCAAGGGGAGGAGCTCCCATTGCCCTCGATAGCCACGCCCACTCCCCCATCTACAGCCAGCCCCGCCTTTTCCCCTGCAACCACCAGCACCCTCTTTGGTGGGAGGGATTGAAAGTCGAGTACCTGCTCCATCTTATCCTAGTTCTGTCTCGTTATGTTTGGTGATCTTGTCCGCATCCAGGAGGGGAAGGGAACAGGGTGTACAAGGTGTTTATTCTAGCTGTCCCTTGGTCCTCTGCTCCTGGAGTGTCCTCGGCCTGGGCGCATACAACTGGCCTCCACCTCTGCTGAGCTCAGAGCCCTCACCCCTTCCTCTTCTACCTGCTCAAACTCTGACCAGTAGGCCCTTCCCAAGGCCCCACCTCCTAGTCTGCCTGGGAAACTACAGTCTCCTATGTTATCAAGCAACGCTAAAGTAGGCTGTGGGTAAGCACACGCCCCGCCTCTTCCGCAGGGCCATCTGTCCTTCACTGCTTGGAGGGATTACATCTGCACCTGGAGATTTGCACCCAGACCAGAGCCAGCACCCTGCTTGTACCTGGGCCTGGGTAGGCTCATCAGAGGGCCCCTCCCTCGACAAAGAGAGAGTCTTTGAGCTTTAAACACAAATCCCGTCATTCCTTCTTGGAGCCAGAGGGAGCTGTGAATTTTTTTTCCATTTTTCATTATCCTCAACATCAACATCAATCAAATGGGTTTTTCTTTTAAGTTTCATGTCTGTTTTATTAAACAGAACCTAGGAGGCCAGACTTCAGTTCACTGGAAAGAGCCTGCATCACCCACTCTTATTTATTGCTTATGGACCCAACTGTCTGCCCAAGAGACTCGGGGCTGAATTAGGGGAGGGACCACATCTCGTTCACAGCCACCAGGGCCTGGCATGCTCAACAAAGGTTGCTAAATGAGTAAATGACAATGACTCCTGGTATGGGTCTCAAATTCTCCTTGACTCTGTCTTTTTTAAGAATTCCTAGAAGTGGAAGCCTAAGAGTCCCACGTACCTAGCATCCACTCCATGTCCTCACTGCCATGGCCAAAGGCCTGACCCCCACACATCACCCAGACTCTCTGTTGTCTCTTCCCAACAGAGAGTGGATGCCCTTGCATGGCAGGGATGCCCGTTTGGTAGGGATCTGTAAGTGGAGGGAGAAGGGGCCCCTTGGTTACCTGGCAGGCATCGTAGCTCTGGTAGCTCTCGTTGGTGTATCCTGCGCATATCATATTTTTGGTAAGTTTTGTAAATGTTTTTGCACATTCGTTCCAATCTATGATGACCATTGGCGCTTTCAACAGATCGGTTTTCATAGACTCTTTGCTAGCTGTCCAGGGAGAGAGCACGTTATTAGACCCACCAGGCAGCAGACAAGGCAATGGCGGGGCCCTAGGGATCGCCAAGCTTGTCCTGGGCCGGCGAGCCCCACCTGCCCTCTCGCAAGCTGCTCATGCTCACCGACCTCCACCCTCAGGTGATCTGTGTCCAAAGGGCATTCAGCCCAAGCTCTCCCAAGAGACCAACCACCACCTGCTGGAATCGTTCATTTGATCTAGAAACTTCTAGCCCTGCTCCAACCAGCTCATGAGCTCGGCATCTGGGGAATGGCCTGTGGACAGCCCAGCAGGGTCCTGCCTTCTCCCTGTGGCCGCAGTGTTATGTGGGCAGCGCTCTCCTCCCCCAGGGCCACCGACAGCGACTTGTACCCCATAAAGAGACCGTAGGCCCCAGCAGGGGAGGGGGCACCGAGCATCTTCAGAGGGTTTAGAGGGCGCTTAAGACCCGGGCCTCCAGGCGCCAGGTGCTTCCTCGGCTCCTTCTCCGTCCCTCCCACCACATGTGACCTTGTGACTCCTCCCCTCACCAAGCATTTGTGATCCCCATGCCCCATCTGCCCTTCTCTGCTCTCCACCCTCCTCCCTGTGGGGCCCTTGCCTGGCAGCTCTCAGGAGACAACAGGCAGTCACATACCTGAAGTGGTCTGTCCCCACCCTGCCACCCAGCACTTGTGCCACTTGGAAGGCATGGGCTCTAGGGGCATGCAGATGGGCACTTTGAGCCGACTGAACTGGATGGGCGAGTCTACCATCAGCAAGGCGATGTCATTATCCATGCTCTCTCTTTTAAAGTCGTTGTGATAGATGATGCTGCTGACCTGCTTTATTTCCTGATGTGGGTTGGTCAGGTCGTTGGTCCCCAGCACGATGCTCAGTTCCCTTGTGCTGGTGTCAGAGAACCAGAGAGGGGAGGGGAAGGGTAGTCACAAAAGCAAACAGGGCTCATTGTGCCCCAAATACCAAACCCCACAGAGCTCTTAGGGCCTTTAAGATGGTCCTTTCATTGCTCAGAAGGTTAGAGGATTTAGAAACTAAAGGAGGACAGAACCGTCAGAGGATACACCCTGGTCCTCGGGTGTCCTGAGGTCAAACGTGACCCTTGCATAAAACAGAGCAGAGGCAAGGTTCAGTTTGGGGCATTCTAAAGAGCCCACAAAGGACCAGTTGGCCCAGACCAAGCCAGCCTCAGGTAAAGCATGGTGACACATGTCAGTTACTACACATGATGTTCACATCAGTGGATCCACTAACGATTTAGACACACAGGAGCGGAGTTTAATTGGACCTGCCACAAGCTGAGCAGAGAAGACCTCAAGTAAGATGGCAGGGGGCCCCTCCAGGCAGGATGGCCA
The DNA here is from genome assembly GCA_004024805.1 of Geosciurus inauris. NCBI lineage: Eukaryota > Metazoa > Chordata > Mammalia > Rodentia > Sciuridae > Geosciurus > Geosciurus inauris. The sequence continues at coordinate 15,329 of PVHX01003206.1, forward strand.
AGAACTTTCTGGTAGCCAGCTCTGAAGTGCCCCCACAAGAGCAGGTGCCACAGTGCACTCGGCTGGGCCAGGATGAAACACTGCAGGGGTTGATCCCTCAGCCTTTCCGCGTACCTTCCAACGCTCTCCAGGTGGTGAGGCAAGGCGCGTGGGCGCCAGAGCATTCAGGCTGCCTTCCACTATGAGGCACGCCCCTGGCGGGGACACAGCTTTATTGGACATCAGTTTCCTTATCTATAAAATAGAGTAATTTATTCTGCCTGCCTCAGAGTGTCATTGTTCAGATAAGTGAGTTAATACAGGTAAAGTCTTAGGGTCCCTGGAGCAGGGTCCATGGTCAGTAAACGCCAGGTGTCAGCCAGTCTGCTGAGCACAGAGAACACTCTACAAGGAGCAGGAAGGAGGGAATCAGGTGGCCCAGGAAACCAGACTTGCAGAATTAGAAGCACTCGATGCCCTAGGGCAGGCTGATGCTGCAGCTTTATCAGGCCACAGCTGTGCCTGGAGAGGACTGCGAGTGACCATGCAGCACGGAGCCACTGGCCCTGGCACAGCTTGGGGTCCACTGCTGCAGCGCCTCCAGGCTGGGGGCAGTCGTTCACATCTGCCTCAGAATAGAACAGCGCCAGTACCTCTCTCCCACCGGGTCTAGCCACATATGCGGCCACCCCGGGGCTGGCCCTGGTACTCACGGTATCTCGCCAATTATGCAGTGAGCAGCAGTGAGAATCCACCACGAGTTGAGGATCGTGCCACCACAGAAATGCTGGTTTGTTGCCTGGATGCTCACCTGCCACGGGAACTCACCCACCTCGGCCTCCAGTCCTCCTACGATTCTGGAATACCGCATCTTTCGGTCCTCGAAGGTGGGTCTCTCGCCACATCTTGCTGGAATGGAAGAGAGTAGAGGGAAACCATGAAACACTTCGTCACCCTCCATGTGGGCCAGGTGCACTGGTGGAGGCGCTCACAGGTAGATATCCCTGGCCCTGTTCTGGAGATGAGGACACTGGGGCTGGCCCTGGAGGCTCCTGGTGTGACAGGAGGAAGCTGGAAGTTGAGCAGAGCTCAGGGTGTGATCCAGAGTGTCGGCTGTGACTCCATGAGCTCTAGGGTGTTAGGCAGCCACTTCTGCCTGGAGAATTGGAGAATTGGAGGAAATAATGTCCAAAGTCTGTGTGCCCCCACGTGGCACACAGAAAAATGACCCCTCAAAGATATCCCAGTTCTCCGGGGCTATAATCTGGGATCTGTGAATATTTTCCCTTACAAGGCAACAGGGAATTTGGAGATGGAATTGATCAGCTGACCCTAAAATGGCCCACTGAGTGGGCCCAGTGTAATCACAGGCCCCTTAAGAGTGGTGGGGAGCCGGGGCAGTGGCGCAGGCTTATAATCCCAGACACTCGGGAGGCTGAGGCAGGAGGATCGCAAGTTCCAGATCAACTGGGCAACTTAGCAAGAACTTGTCTCAAAATAAAATAAAGAGGCTGGGTGTAGCTCCATGGCGAAGTGCTTGCTTAGCATGCATGAGGCCCTGGGTTTCACCCCCAGCACCACAAAAAAGAAAAAACGATAGATAGGAGCCACGGAGGAAGGCAGAAGGGAGTCTGTGCTGGGTGGAGGCGAGTGCAGAAAGGCTCCGGGAGATGAAGTCTGGATACAGAGGCCCCTGACTAGCCGCAGGAGGCCCAGAAGGGAAGGCTGAGGATCCCAGCCTGGCATGTCTGCAGGAACACCTCTGGCCAAGCCTGGGAAACAGCCCTGGGAGACCGAGCTGAACGTCTGCCCTACAGGACAGCAAGATGAGGAACTGCTGTTTAAGCCACTCAGTTTGTGGTGATTCACTATAGCAGCCCTGGGAAAGGAAAGATGTTTCCAGAACAAGGGGCCGGGTATTGACTTTAGAAAGCCCAAGACCCCCACGTCCCTTTCTTGATTCTAGTTTTCCAGTGGTTGGCTCAATGGTGGCTTTGAGAATGTCACAGTCTGGGTTAGAATGACGGATGCTCCCTTCAGGACTCCTGCACCTGCACTTCCTGTGTCTGATTTACCAGACACACACATAGTGCTTAGATATATATGTTTCAGATGCCGTTTCAAACACCTTACAAAAATCAATTCACTTTAACTTTCACAACCACCCGATGAGGTAGATACTGTTATTTCCACCCCCATTTTATAGTTAGGAGAACTGACATACAGAAAGGTTGAGTATTTGCCCAAGGTCGCACAGCTAGTCCATGGCCCAACCAGGATTTGAAGCTGGGCGATCTGGCATTGGAGTTGTTCTCCTACCACTCCCAGAGCTGCTGTCCTCCAGCAGCGTTCTCTTCACGTGTGCCCGGCTCACTCACTCACTGTTTTCAGGTCTTGGCCTGAGAATTGCTTCTTTGGAGAGGTCAGCCCAACCCCTCCTGCCTGGCTGCTCTATCTCCTACAATGCATTACATTTCTTCACTGCACCATCATGCATTGAGTCACTGGGTTCCCTTGGCCTGACTGGTGCCACAGCTCAAGCTCTGCCTAAAGAAAGCAGCGTGCCTGGCTTGGTGACACTGGTCCCAGAGCTGGAAAAGGCACGTCCCTATGCAAGGGAGCCCCTGGCTCCACGGTGCCCCTTGTGGCCGCTCACCCCGCGGGGGCCCATCTGCGTCGGAAGACGTGCTCTGCAGTGACATAACAGTGACAAACTGGAAGCAATCCTGGTGTTAGGGCTGAATGACATGTAGGTTCACCTGGGTCGCCAACTACTTCTCAGCCATAAAAATCATGCTCATGGGGAATTTTTAATGATATGGGAAAAGGTTTGTGACATAGTTGAATACAAAAGTCAGGGTCAAAACTGGATTTAGAATTTGTGATTTTACGGTTTTAGAAGTCTGGACATACATGCATGGGAGGAACCATACTTCAGGATACCCTGAGAGATGAGCCTGGTAGGCCGATGGGTGACCACAGGGGGCTCCTCTCTCAGAGGCACGGACTGCAGCACCTGCTGAGAGCGTATGCTCTGGGCCAGACCCCCAGATCTGATCCTGACTCCCAGATCTGATCCTGACCCTGTCACTCACATATGACTGGAGGGAGGATACTTATCCCTTCTTATCCCCTCTCCACTCCTGGAGGGGGCATAAGATCTCCACCTATGAGGCAGACACGTGGATGACGCCAGGAGGATTAAGAGCCCACAGGGGATGGAGCAGAGGAAGTCCTCAAGCCACCTTAGCTGTCAGAATTTGTCCCTCTTTTTGCACCCCAGTTCCCAGGGACTGGCAGCTGGGCCCATTCTCTATTCTCTTGGTCCTGAGAACAGCAGCACCAGCGTCAAATCGTGGGTCTTTGGATTAAAGCAAAGCACAAAGCCAGGCGGCAGGGAAGGCAGCAGAGACGGTGAGCAGAGGCAGTGTGAGCACGTGTTCTGGATGGTTCTGCAGAGGATCTGCCCACACTCCTCGCCCTCACACTCCTCCCTGCAGACCCCCTCAGGACGGCTGGCAGGAGGCCAGGTGTGCAAGAGCTAGTGCACAGTGGGAGGGAGGGAGGTGGGTCCAGCAGGCAGCCTCCTGCCAATCAGGCAGAGAGCCCCACCATGCTCCTGCAGAGTGACCTTGGTGGGTCCTCAACTGTGGAGAGGCTCCCTGCCACGTGTTGGCTAAGAGCAGAAATTTCCCCAAGGTGGTACAGGCGTCAACCTGCCAGAGTACGTGGCCTAGAGCTGCTGCTGCTAAGTAACCCAATTTCCTTCCAGCCCCTTCAGAGTGGGGAGCAATCCATCTGCAGCTGTGAGGAGCGAACTGTGAGATCAGAAGCAGCCTTGAACTTAACTGTGCCGAGCCACACTTCCATTCTGTCTGCAGGTCCCGGGAAGCTCCTCACCCTGAGTCTGAAACGTATGCTCAGTTAATTCCAGGCACATGCTTCTAGGCTCTCCATTTTGCTTTCTGGGGTAAAGTCTTGGGTTTCAAAACCAAAGCTCTGGGCTTTTCACAGTCAAGCTCTGGGCTGGGGAACAAAGAAGAAAGACAAGTGGCTCCAAGGAGGGGTGACTGGGAGAACATCAAGCCACCCTCTCATGCTCTCCTGGAAGGGCCTCCCTGCCTAGTTGGCTAATTCACAACTTTTTGCTGCCCTTAAAGCTCGCTCTGACTGGATGAAGGGAGGAGAGGAGAGCACTTGTCCTCAGCCCAGTGCCCGAGTCAGCTGTTCTGGCCACTGGGAGAGGAGTCCACATACCTAGGTCTGCCCCCGTGGCATGGGCAATGAGCAGCAAAACTGGCCAGAGAAGCATGGGCCTGGGCTGTGCTGTGGGCTGGGCGGTGGAGGAGGCCAGGGCTGAGGCCAGTGATGCTGGCCGTGGAGGAGCCAGCCCCGCTGGCGATGTCACAATGGGCTGTGGGTGGAGAACTTGGGCTGAGGTCAGGAAGACTTCTTTCTACCTGTTTTGGTTCTAAAATGGTTCACAAAAGGCTCTCTGATCTGAGCCTCTGTTCCTGGCCAGTGGCGCTGGGCCCCACTGCTGACCTGGTGTCTTAGCCTTTACCCAGCCCTCTGTGGGCACTTTCAGGCTGTCACCCCCAATCTTTCTTTAAGGCTCACATGCCTCCCCTCCCCAACCTGTCATGTTGGGACTCCTCTGTGGAGGCCAGGTAAGCCTGAGGGTGGCCACCAGCTGGGCCTCTCCAGCACTGAGGCCCTGTGGGGTTCCATGACCTCTTCCCTCTCTGCTCAGGACTCTGGCCAGCGCCAAGGTGGGCTCTCATAGGCTGGCACAGGGGGGCCTGGTCTCCTCAAGAACTGCCCAGAGGGCAGCAGTCCCTGCTTCCAGCACTTTCTGCATTTATTCCAGAGGGCCCCAACCCCAGAGAGAGATGAAGGCAGGGTGTGATGAGGGTGGAGTGCCACGGGGTTTGGACCTGGTGACTGTAGTACTTCTACCCAGGAGCCATCAGAGGAGCCTCCCATCCAGGCTGGCCTCGGAGAAGCCAGGAGTCCAAGTGAAGTGGGGAATATGCCTTCATGACTTTGGTCTTTGTAAGAGTTTCTTACTTACTGTTCTCTGTGACAGTGTTGTTTAAACACTCTTTTTTTTAAAATATTTTTTTTTAGTACTTGATGGATCTTTATTTATTTATATGCGGTGCTGAGAAACGAACCCAGTGCCTCACACATGGTAGGCAAGTGCTCTACCACTGAGCCACACCCCCAGCCCCTAAACACTCTTTAAATTGTAACCTTTCTATGCTACACTTTACACTCTTGGGAGTGTAAGCTGGCAGTGACCTTGAGAAACTCCTGCCTGTGATAAAGGCCACTCCCTGACATCACTTGCAGATTCTTCTCTGCCTTTGTTCTGCTTTGATAAATAAGAATTCCTGCTCATGGTCCTTGGTCACGTGCACCAAGAGTTCCAACCCACCAATGTTGTAATGATTAAGAAATGACCTCAAATTTCCTATAAAGCCCATGTAACCTCAGCTTGATGCCCCCAGAACTTCAGAGCACGATTAGCTCACCTGGATCCACCAGGTTATGCACCTGAGTTCTCCAGCCCTCTGAGGGGTGCTGGGTCTCTTGCTGAGTGTGATTTCTACAACACAAGCCAACCTGGACAGGACAAACCATCCCATTGGGTGGCAAAGGACAGCGGAAGATGACAAAGCCAGGTCTGATCACAGTGTGATGCCTGTCCACTGCCCCCGCCCCTGCACCTGCCACCACCTGGGAAAGGTCTGACTGGGGTAGTTTGCTGAGTGGCACTGTAGGAACTTGCTGAGCTGTGCCTCACCCGACACAGCTGAGCATCACTTGGCTCAGGGGCAGATGCCAGTCACACTTCTGGCTCCTCCTGGTCCCCAGCAGCAGTAGTTGGTTGTAATATAACAGCTTCTTGCTAAGCCCAGGACTGGACCTGAATCTCTTCCAACAGAGCAGGTTGGGCAGAGAAAACAAAAGAGAAAAAGCCCTTGCCCTCAGTGAAGCTGTAGTCTAGTGGGAGAGACAGAAAACGGCTAAGTATTGAGGACACAGATGGGCTGGGCGGTCCTGCTGTGGAGCAGGGGCCACGGGGACAGCAGGTTGGGCAGGTGGGAGGGAGGGAGCCTTCCCATGACTGCAGGACCTGTGGGCAGCTGGGAACCTTCCTCTAACATCATGCATTGTTCATTCCCTGGATGACAAGGACAGAACTGTGAACCAGAGAAGGGGCGGTGGCCTTACAGCAGGTTAGAGGAGCAGAAGGGCACTGTGTGGCTATTTCTCTCCAAGGTTTAAAGGTAGGGATGGTTAAAACACCTTCAGATGATGAGGAGGAGGAGCAGGAGAGGTGAGGGCGGCTGGCAGAGGGCACCTGATGGAAGGGTCCCGGGAGCGGGCGCGCGCTCTTCCCATTTCCACCCACGCCCTGTCCTGACTTCCCCCGGCTCTCTGGCCAGATTCCTGCCCCAGCTCTACCTCCTCCCTGTGGCCATCCATGTGGACAGCTCCAGGGGCTGAACTCTCTCTCTGCCTCCACACAATCTCACCCTGAGCCTCTCCTCCATCTCCTGACCTCAAAGACAGATGACGGTCCAGTTTATACTGCTCCCCAGACTTCCAGGTCTGCAGTGGTATCTGTTCACTGTCCTGCAGAGCCATCAGCCACCTCTAACTCTGCCTCTCCCGTCTCTCTCCATCCCACTGTTTCTGACCCCAGGCCACCAGCCTCACTTCTTACCTGCATCACCAGAGCTATGATATCACCACATGGTATTCTCCTTTCCAATTTTATCCTCCCTAACATAATCCCCACTTCATGCCCAATCTTTTAATGCAAATCTTACCACATGACCACCTTTAATTCTTTTTTTTTTTTGGTACTGGGGATTGAACTCAGGGGCACTCCACCACTGAGCCACATCCCCAGTCCTGTTTTGTGTTTTATGTAGAGACAGGGTCTCACTGAGTTGCTTAGCACCTCACCATTGCTGAGGCTGGTTTGAACTCACAATTCTCCTGTCTCAGCCTCCCAAAGTGCTGGGATTACAAGCTTGAGCCACCGCGTCCGGCTCACCTTTAATTCTATCCCTTCCCCTCCAATGAACCTCAGAGGTTCACACACTTCACACCTGGTTTCAGAGAGTATAAAAACTTGTCCAGAGACCCAAAGCTCTTTAACACCGCAGCACAGAGCGGAATCGATGGCTCCTTCAGTTGTTCAGAATCAGGGGGTGGGAAAGGGGAGCATGCAGATGAATTTGGCCTAACCCAGCCATCCAGGGCCCTCCTTCAGCCCTTGCTGTGGAGGGGGCACTGGGCAGGGGCGCATGGGGGTGTGCGGAGCCCAGCTGACCTGCACCTGCACCGGCCGCCTCCTCCCTGGCCAGTGCTTACTGTGACGTCAGCGGGGCCAGGCTCTGCCACGCATTTGTGGTGTCCACTGCTAGCTTGGGATCAGCCTGGCCTGGAGGTGAGGCTGGATGGCTCTGGACTGGAATGACAAGAAGATGCTCCAGCTTCTAACAGTACTGCTCATGACACTCAAGGGACATGCCCAGGATGAGTCAGGTAGGTGCCAGGCTTGCCCAGAGCAGAGGATGGGGAAGGGCTCCTCCCCTGCCCGGTTCCTGGAGAGGGTTGAGAGCAGACAGCACTGAGCCAGAGCCTGCTGCTCAGGAAACAAGGAGACTGTGCTGACCAACCAGTCGCGTAGCCAGCTGGATGAAGGTACCACCTAAAATCACCTCCGGTCACCTGGGCCCAGGGTTCTGGAAGCGCAGGGGATGGGAGCAAGAATCCAGTACCTGGCTGGTGTCTCCAAGCTCTGCTCCTTCTTTGTGAAAATATTAGGATGCTTCAGGATCCCTCTAGGCCCAACACTCCAGGAATAGGGCCATATTTAATTTAGAACACCTGTACTGGACGTGCAGTCTCGTTAAATGGGGGCATTGCAGGGCCATTGTGAGTTAATTCAGTTAGTGAGTTAAAGAAGTTTGTCCTATAGCTCCTCTGGCCTGTGACAAATTCTGCAGAAAAAACTTCCACGGTTAGATAAGATTTGGAACTGTTCCATCCCACGTTCTTCCTGTAGAACCCAGTGGCTTTCTATATATGAAGGGTCCTGACATGTCTGAGGGTATTCACGCTGGTTTCATTTTATTTAATCTTGTGTTTCTGAGATGTGTCTAACCATAGATCCCCTCACCCGTAGGCCCACCCCAGCCTGAAGACCACTCCCAGCCTTATTTCTAACATTTTCTACTTCTTCTTTTGAGAGTCACCTGTCTCTTAGTTTTTTGAACTTCTTTTATTCAGGGGAGTTTCTAAAATTGATTTGCAAGAGCATATTGAGTGGTAATGACAATAACCCTCTGTCTCTTACATGAGTTGTAAACTCTTTCCTCCTAAGAGTACTCTCAGGAGTATGTCAATACTTAGAAGTATGTCAATGGTTAGAGCATAGACCCTTCACAAACATACGTTACGCCAGCCACCATAGCAGTGCAATTGGAAAAATGAAATATAGAAGCGTGGGAAAGAAAGAAATAAAACTGCTATTATTCACAGATGACAGTACTCTTCCAACTTAATTTGGGCTGAACAGAAATTTAAGTTTATGTAAACACTTTATTGATATTTTTACTACAGTTCTTGGTTTTTTTTTTTTTTTTTTTAATTTGATGCATCAGAAGGGATTTTGGTCCCAAGATCATGAGCACAGCCAGCACTCTGGGCTCTGTGGTCAGACTGCTCTTCTCACACTGCAGCGTGCCTGAGGATGGCTGGCTCACTGGCTCTGTACTTCTGTTTCTCCTCCTGTACAAAGGTCAAGTGAGGGTGGCTGTGAGAGGCAAATATGCAGAAAGTTCTGAGAGCAGGCCTGGCTCTGTCAGTGCTCAAAACCTGTCAGCTGTCATCCCAGAGTACTTAGGACTGCACTTAAGTTGACATTTTTCCCAGCCTGAGTTGGTCAAGACATTTTCCTATGGAATTTTCTAGAAAATTATTTTTTCATCTTTTACAATTAGGTTTGCAACCCACTCAGTATCAGTTTTGTGTACAACATACGCTACAGGTCAAGTTGTATGTGGCATATTAAAGGAAATAAGCCAGGCATGGAAAGACAATCACCCAATGTCAACCAGACGCGGGTGTGGAGGCTGAAGAAGCGGATCTCAGGGAGAAAGTAGAAAAGTGACTACCAGAGCCTGAGGAGGGCCAGAAAAGTGGGGAGGGTGGGGACAACAGGCACAAACCCAGGAGGCGTGAGGCCTAGCATTCTATGGCACAGGAGAGCGATTGCAGTTGACAACACCCGTTATAGATTTAAGAAGAACAGGAAGAGAGTTCAGAGGTTCCAAACTCAGAAAAAGGATAGGGGCGTGAAAAGCCAATTACCCTGATCTGGTCATCACACATTACACACATACATTGAACTATCACAAAGTGTCCCCTAAATATGTACAATTATCATGTGTCATTTCTGCCTGTGGGTGTCCAGCTAGTCCAGCGTCGGTGCCCATGGTTTCCTTTGTGAGAAATCGAGCCTCCGTCTACTTGCCTGCAGGTTCATCAGCTTATCTATTGGTCTTTGTGCCTCCCGCCACTGTCTCAATTCACAGAGTTTTATAAGAAGTCATGAAATATGATAGGGCAAGTCCTTTAGTGCTGTCCTTCAAAGTTGTGTTGGCTACTCTTGGACAATTGCATTTCTAATTTCAGAACAGGGTTTTCAGATTCCACAAAGCCATTGAGGTTTTGATGGGGACCGTATTTAGTCAGTAGGACAACCTGGGGATCTGATGATGTTCACCATACTGAGGGCATGATGTGCTACACCCTTATTTATTGCAGTGTGAAATAAAAAGTTCCTTGAGCAAAAGTGTGCACACATTTGTTTTTCCTTATTTCCAGACATTTTATGATTTTGAAGCTAATGTAAATGATATTGGTTTTGCATTTATCTTTCTTTTCATTTGATGCTGGTATATAGAGTTTTATATTAATCTTTTATCTAATAACTTTGCTCAATCCATCTATTAGTTACAGCCATCTATATGTACATTCCTTTGCATTTTCTGTACCCACAACCATGTCATCTGTGAACAATAGCAGTTTTATTTCTTTCTTTCTCAAGCTTCTATATATTTTTTTTCCAATTGCACTGTTATGGTGGCTGGCATACTGTATGTTTGTGAAGGGTCTATGCTCTAACCATTGACATACTTCTAATTTTTTTACAGTCTTACTGAAAAACAAGCTTATAGTTTTATTTTAAAATTCATTTGATTTAGTTTATTGCTGATATATTTGGGTTTGAACCTAGTATTTTATTCTTTACTTTCCATTTGTGGTATCTCTTAAAACTTTTTAAAGAAATTTTCTGGTTTGGCTTTTTCTTTAGATAGATTACATTTTTTTAAAAACCAGAAACAATTATATAAGCTATATTGTAGGTAAAAGATTCCCTCTATTATCTGTGCTCACATGATAATGTCAGCATTAGTCATTAGTATGCACCGCAGGCTTCTCCACCTCTACTGGTCATGTCCACGGTGCCAGAGCTGTGTGTGTGTGTGTGGCCTGTGTGTGGTGTGTGCTGGGTGCATCGGGTGCTGTGTGGTTGGGTGCAGGGGAAGATGCTACACTGTGTTCTTATCAACTGCAATGTCATGGCAGCCCCTGGGGGTGAGATTCTGCTTGTTTTTTCTCGGGTGCGCTTGCAGCCTGGTTTACTTCTGATGGCACCCTTAGGATTAGGGTGCAGACCACCCAGCACCTGACCAAAGCCGGGGGTTTCTGAGGCCGTCACCATCCTTGGGGCCTGGAGTCCAGCCCTTCACAAACTGCCAGGTGTGCCCAGGACGCTCCTGTTTCCTGGCTCGCCTCCATTAGTCTCTTCCCAGCTGCCAGACCAGGAACTACGCGACGTAACTGTGCTTCTCACAGCCCGCGTCTTGGTGTCACAGCAAGAGGGTCCAGCGCCAGTCCAGCTATCCGGGTTTTAACTTTTCAAGTCTATCATTTCCCCTTATTTTTCTTGGCTTCTGCCTTTTCCTTTTAAGATTCTTTCTTCTTATGAGCTCTTATTTCATGATACTCCATGTTTTCTTCAATACTCTTACATGAAGTAGCTCTCACTTATCTTTCCCCTGACGATTATACAAATAAATGCATTATCATGTGTATTTTGCACATTCTTTTTTTTAAAAGAACAGTTTTGCGTGATTCTCATTTTTAAAAAAATATTTTGTTTTTAGCTTGGGGCTAGTTCCTTGCGGTGGTTCCAGAACCGCCTTCTCCGGGATGGTCTAGGTGGAATCTCGCTGCAGTCGCTCCCTTTTCCCTTCAGCCTGGCCGTCATCCTCTCTTTTTCATTCCCACTTTCTCAGTCTGTCCGAGAAGGGGGAGTGGGACTAGGTCATAACTTGTCTTGAAGTATTTCATTGGAATACTTTCCCTCTGAAGAGGGTAGGCCGGGGCTGAGGCTCCTTCAGACGGATGAAATCCCAGGTTCAGGGGACCCTTGGATTTCGGGGGCTTCTTCCCTCTTGGTGGTGATCCTCTTGGAAGGATTGAAACCCTTCCCCGAGTCAGCCCATAGTCTTCTCTGCGAGGCTCGCTCTAGTTCCTGGTTCAGTTGTTTTCTCATCTCGACCTTTAAAGAAGTCAGGTCAAAGGTGGAGATGTCAGTGTACTGTCCCCAGCCTGTCCCAAGAGGGAACAAGTGGCTCTTGTCCTTCCCATGGCCTGCCTGGGCCATGGTGATGCCCTCAGAGCTGCAAATAGTCACAGGAATCTCTGGTTTTATTTTTTCACGTACTTCCTAGCACTCTATGCTGTGAAGACCTCTAGAACAGCAAGACTGTATGCTAAATGTCATTGTCACTTTCATCCTGTTAAAATGACACCATGGTTGGCAAATCCTCAAAGTGCAGCATGACTTTGGTTTTGCTGATTTCAACCCTTTTTTTAAAAAGATATTTGTTGGTCGCTTTTAGTAGGCATCAAGGACCTGTTCTACATGTGTATTGGGTGGGTGTGTTTGTGGATTTATAAGCCATCTTTTCTCAAGGTCATTTCTAGTTATTGTGCAATTTCAGTACGTGATGGGTAACAATGTAATGGGTGACAAACCCGGGCCTGGATGTAAAATGACTATAAGAACATCATCACAACTAATGCCCCAGTAAGGGAGAGTTCCCCTCCAGCTTCTGTCAGCCTTCTTTAGGAAATCTGATTGGCACCGCCCACATCTACCCTACCTTTTAGATCCTAAACAACTTCCCCAGGGATCTGACTCCTCCCCTTCAGGTGCAAACACCTCTGTGGAGGCTCCACCCAAGGCTAGAGATTTATCAAAGGCCTTGTAAGAGGAGGCAGCTCTTCCTCTGATCATAGCTGCTTCTCCAAACATGCTTCCTGCCATCCTGCTAGAACCTTCCCGCACAGCTGTGTATCAGGCAAACATCCATGACACCAGAAAGTCTATAAATGTTGTGGAAAACTGGTGATGGGCACTTAGAATTTGGAGTCTGATCTCCTCTGGGCCCCAGGTGTAAACTGAAGCATGAGTTCTTCCACTTTTCGAGGGCTGTTTGCCCCTTCTTGCCTGATTCACATAAAATGCAAGAGCCAGGTTTTATCTGATAAATTTTGCTGCCTTTTCCTACTCCTCTCTCCTTTGGAAAAAGAACAAAGGAACATATTTTTATTATTTCTGTGACAAAGCCCTTTTCATTAATTCTCCTCCTGGTCTAGCCATTGTGGATTGTTTCAAGGAGTGTAGATTCACTGGAGCTCAGTGGCCACAGGATCTTGTCTGCTCTGCATATCTTCTGGGCCTTCCTCCACTGTCTCTCACACGCCCTCACGTGGGTTCTTCGGATCCCTCAGTTTATGGCCGGGCCCACCCTTCAGAGCCTACTCCGCAGCAATGGAGTTGCAGCCCACAAGCATGTTCAACTTTCTGGCAGAAGATGCAGGAGGGATGCTGCAGAGGGAAGAGGCTCCTCTTGCCAGTTCTGCCAGGCATGCTCGTTTGAGCTTATGCCTCCAGTGCCATGGCCACCTTGTTTGGTGAGGCCTGTTAAATACAGAAGCTGTGGGCATCTCTGCCTATTGTCAGCAGGCTGACACTTTTTAGCTCCAAAAGGGGCTGAGATACCCTTTTATACACCCAGTGGTTTAAAACAGTCCAAAGAACTCCAGCTATCTGGGGCCTGCCTGCTTTGCACACCCCACAAACCTGCACCCAATACCAGCCATGGGCAGATGAAGAGCTCTCTGACCAGACTGCCCACAGAGCTATTCGAGGTGTCACCTAGACCAGAAAGCCCCCTGTCTGACTGCCTTTCCTCTGGAGATCACTCGTTCCCTTCCACCCTGGATGACAGCCCCCACCCCAACCTTCCTTAGCCTCTGAATAGTCTCCTGCCTTAAAAGTTGTCCCTGCCTGCCAATCTGTTGGTCCCCACATACAGCTTGTGTGTGCTGCTGATTCCATGTGGTCAGCTGATCAGACTCAACACCAGCCCTGGCCAGGGCAACTGGGTAACTGTGTGCAGAGTTCTGACCCCTGCCGTGGGAGGGCTCCCTGCAGGCCTGTCCCTCCTTGGGCCTCTCCCCCGCCTTGCGGCATTCTTAGAGCGGGGACTCCACTTCCTCCAGTTACAGTTGGTGACCCCACTGTGACTCTGCCCCGCTCAGTCACCACACAGCCCCTGTCGCCGTGTGTCTTTGGCTTGTCCCCATCACTGCCCAAGTCTGTACTCTCTGGTGGAGGTCCGCATGGCCCTCTGGACCTAACAGCTCTCTTTGGAGGAGAGGAGCAGACGCTGAAGGAGGTGCGCTTTGCTGGTGTTTTCCGAGATCTGTCCCTGCCTGCCAGCTCCTTGGACTTCCCTCCGCTTGGGCACTGGCCTCGGCTGGGCCGGTGCTGGGAAGGCGACACAAGGATTTCTCTGTGCTTCTCAGGTGCCAGTCAGTGGCTCTGTCTTTTCCAGAAATTGTTCAGTGTGGCTACAGACCTGCCTTTCCAAACTCATCGTGGCTGCCGTTCCGCGAATTGCTTCAGGTCCAGAATGGTGAGTTCCCGTGGCAAGTGAGTATCCAGATGTCTGGGAAGCACCTCTGTGGAGGCTCCATCATACACCAGTGGTGGGTCCTGACGGCCGCACACTGCTTCCCAAGAACCCTGTAAGTGCCCAGGGCATCGCCTTGATTTACAGCCTAGCTAGTCCCCTAGTGGTTGGGCAGGTCGCTCATTGGGGTGGTGCACAGGGCCTATGAGGCCAGGGGTTCTGTCCCCATACATATGTTCCTATTGGCTTTGGACCAAAAGTCACTCCACACCTGCCCTCTCTGCTCTACTCAGCCAGCCACACCCAAAGGCAAGCTGCTTCTCGTGGCTGCACACCCAGGATTGGAAGGTCCGCCCAGGCCTCACTCCTCCGCCTGCCCTCAGTATATGAAGACAACACAGTGCATTCATTCATTGTACCGCGTGCTGTTCCAAGTGCTGGGGATGCGGCGGTTGATAAGCCAGCCATGCTCCCCTCTATAAGAAACTCGTCGTCTCTTCTCCCAGCTCATTCATGGCCCTCCTGGTGCCTGAGGTTTCTCCGGGCTGATGGTTCATTGGCTCAGAGATTTGCTGGAGTCCGGGCCCCTGACCCCTACTCACCTGATCTCCACTCTCCGGCCACCCCTGCTCCTCGAGCCTCTCAGTATTTGGTTGACAAACTCTGCTGTTCATAAATGTGTTTATGAAGGTGTTTTTGTATTCCTTCTTCAGATTAGAAATGGCAGAAGTAAATGTCACCGTGGCCATGGGAGCCAAAACCCTCAGCAGCAGCCACTCAGAGAGAAAACAAGTGCAGAAGATCATTATTCACAAAGACTACAAGCCACCCTCCCTTGACAGTGACCTCTGCCTGCTCCTGCTCACCACGCCAGTGGAATTCACCAACTTAAAAATGCCCATCTGCCTGCAGGAGAAGGAGAGGATCTGGGACCGGTGTTGGATGGCAGAGTGGGTGCCGAATCGTGGGCATGGTATGTGCCTTCCCTGGGGAAGCATAGGAGGCTGGTGTTAGGTGCCCCTGGGCTGGATGCAGGAAGACTCAGGTTTGAACTGGGGGCAAGGTCCTTCACCTTCTTCACTTTCACCTTTTTTTTTTTTTAAATCTCATGGAGAAACAGTAATAAATATCCCCCTCAAACACATTATGTAGATTAAAGTAATGAGATTATATTGGTAAAGTCCTGATTAAAAGCCCGGGACTTTGAAGAATCTCGAAATATGAGGGCAATGATAATTTTTATGGATCTTCCATAAACTTGTTTGGATTCACCCTTGGGGGCCGTTTTACAATGGCCATGGACGTCTTCCAACCACACGGTGTAGACCACCCTCCCGCCATAACTCCAAGCCAGCTATCCTCCTGTCCAGTGGTCACTCCTGACTCCAGCACTTTCCCTGCAGGGCACCAGGCTGGTCAGTCAGGGAGGATTTCTGAGAGGGAGGGAGCAGGTGGGGAAAAAGGCACGAGCTCCTCTAGCCTCGTGATCATTTCCTTCCTACAAAATAGCACCTCCAGGTGCATCCTGTTCCTAGTTTCTCTGTTTGACCCAAGCCAAAACACCACCAAAGACACCACACACCACCATCTCAGAGGCCAGGCTGTTCTAGTCTTCTACACAGGGACAAAGCATAATAGTGAGCCGTTAGGGCTGCCCCCTGCCAGGCATCCTGCCAGGGGCTGGGCTGGGGCTCTTGTGGGCTGCTTCCGGAAGAAGTGATCTTCCTACAGGGAGACGGGTTTAGCACAGAAACCACTTGCTGGAGCTGAGAGGAGGCGGTGAGGTCTTGCCTTAGGTCTTCACTTAGGCCTCCCCACCCTCTGAACTGGTGATTGGGGAAATTTGAGACCCAGAACTTCCACCCTGATGTGCCAGGGGCTGCCAGTGGCCCACACCATGCTCCCTCTCATAATGGCTTCTTCACTCTGCCAGACCCAACCAAGAGCTCAAACAGGCACCTGAAGAAGCTGAGGGTGAGCCAGATTAGCTGGAGGACGTGCAGCAAGCGGGTCCAGCCCCTCTCCAGGAGCATGCTTTGTGCCTGGCAGGAACGAGACACCAATGGCAACAGCCTGGTAGGGACCCCTGCCCAGACCTTCCTCCACCCCCTCACTTTCTAGGTTCCCAGCAGAGGCCAGGGGGGAGGCCCCCAGCCCACACCACTAGGACACCCCTGTCCCCAGAGGCCCCTGGCTGGGGGGTCTGGGAGTGTTTGCAGACTGTTGCTCTTCTCTCATTCCCAGGGAGACAGTGGGGCACCCATGGTCTGTGCCAACCGCAGATCCCAGAAGCTCTTCCAAGTGGGCGTCTTCAGCTGGGGCAAGAACTCCGGCTCCAGGGGAAGGCCTGGTGTGTTCGTGTCTGTGGCTCAATTTATTCCATGGATCCAGGAGGAGACACAAAAGGAGGGGCAAGCCTACTCCTTCGTAGGAGTCCCGGGAAGATCCCTGGCGTGTGCACCACAGTACCCACTGGTGCTGGGCGTGGGGTGGCAGCTGCTGCTTGTTGCCATGCTCACCGGCGATAAATCAAGTCACTGAGCTTCAGACCCACCTGTTTCCTTCTCTTGCTCCCCCTGCGTTCTCCCTGCCTCTCCTTCATGAGCCTCTGGGAGCATCTCCGCAGGTTAGGCACAGGCTTAGTTCTGAATCTCTAAGTGTGAAATATCAAGTGCAGTGCAGGGGCCTCAGCAGTGCAGGGGGGACCCCAGACACTAGGAATCCCCAGCAAGGAGGGTCCAGGATGCGGGCCAGCGTTGAGAAACCAACCCTGGGAAGTCCCTTCATGTTTCTAAGCTCGGTTTCCTTCTCCATGAGAAAGGAGCTTGGGCAGACGAGCTGAATCTGACACTCATGATCCCTTCTTTCTCTTGTGGAACCCACTCTGACGCAGCCTCTGGCCAGCTTTGCTCCTCGGTTCCGTGCCTGGCACAGACCCACCCCTGGGAACACCCACCTGAGGTGTACTTGCCAATGTCTCTGAGCCTCCCACGGAGGAGTCTGAGGTCAGTTAGAGGCAGGGGCCTTGAGCTTGGAGCTGGAAGTGGGGGTTGTGACTCAGGACGTAGGGACCGTACTTCTCCTTTCCTTCTCTTAATGGAGCCCCTCAAATTAAGATAAGAATGTAGCTGGACAAACAGCAGTATCTGCCCACTCCATGTGGGTGGGCAGCTAAACGAGGGCCACTGTCAAGAGCCCACAGCTCGCTCCCATCGCCTGAGGAAGGAAGAAACGAAGGAGAGGACAGCAAGCAGCTCCTTCCACAGAGAGAAACAAAGCTCAGCTGCAAGGCCCATCGAAATGCGAAGGGTAAGAACACAGCAAGGCGGGTTTGAAGGTCAGTGCTGGATGGTGCACAGGGGCCAGCGGGAGGACTTTTTCTGAATCTTTTCTTGGTTCAATCACCTGACTCTACAGGAGAGGGAAACATTCACTGATTTCGTCACTTTGCAAACACTGCATGGGGTTCGGGCTCGGGAAGAATACAGGGATAGTCCCCGACTTCAGATGTATACATCACATCCAGTCCTGCGCATCTTCTCACAGGGTCCCCTAGTAATTAGCTTCATTTTATTTACGTATTAATAGATACATAATTTCATTACATATATGTAATTTTATTTATATAGAGAAACTAACTTATTTTAAGAAATTGGCCTGTGGGCTTGTGTGGGGCTGGCCAGTGTGAGATCTACAGGGCAGACTGGCAGGCTAGAGATTCAGGGAGGACTTTGTTGTAATTCTGAGTCCAAAACCCATCTGGAAACAAACTTCTTTCTTCCAGGGACCCCTTTTCTCTTAAGACCTTCACCTGATTAGAAGAGGCCCACCTACACATGGAGGGTAATCCACTTTAGTCAGTCTACTGTTCTAAATGTTACTTCACAGAAACATCCAGACTGGTGTTTGATCAGGTGACTGAGTACCAGAGTCTAGTCAGGTTGACAGGTAAAATTAACCATCACACTGACCGAGTCCCATCTCTAGGAACTCATAGGAATAACATGAAATAGAGGACTGCCCTCTTTGGAGTCTAATGGGATATGATACACACCAGACATCAAATGCTGATTGGAAGCCGAAATGCCCTGCTCCTCTTGGCCCTTATCCATGGGTGGAGAGCCTCCTGGGGTCTTCTCTCAGGAAACGAGGCTTCCTGTTCTCATTCTAGACCTCTAGCTCCTCCGCTGGCCCTGGCCAGTCCCCAGGGTTTGCTTCTGACCTGGGGAACTTCAAATTCTGCCGCCCAGGTCACAGATGGTGTTTGGAGACGTGCCTTAGAATTGCCTGGAAGCTGGTTCAGCATGCAGATTCCGTGACTTTACTCAGACTTACAGAATCAGGAGAGCAGGAGTAAGGTCCCTGGCTGGACAGCTTATTTATTTTTTATTTTTAAAATATGTTTTAACATATAATGACATATAATAATTTTCATATATTTAACTATAAAATTAGCTAAGTTTTGATGTGCATCCCCTCGGATCACAGTCAAGAGCATGAACATTGTTTCATGAGTTTTGCTGCATGAAAGTTTGTGATTTTTGATAAAGTCCAATTAAAGTTGTTTCTTTTACAGTTCGTACTTTTGGTGTTATAACTAAGAAATCTGTGCCTAACCCAAAGTCACACACATTAATGTTTTTCATTTTTAGCTCTAAAGTTTCTATGTTTTAAAAATCAATAGAAATTTTTGGAGCTGTTAAAAGTTTATAGAAACTTGAGCAGAACGTGCAATGTGCTTCCAAGTCCTCCCGGCTCCATCTTCCCTCATGCTTGTCCCTTGACTGGGCATTCTTCCCGCCAATCTTCCTCGGCTAACTCCTGACTGGCAGACACCCCTGGTCCTCAGGGAGTGCTTCGCACTTCCTGGTCTAAAGTGGAATCCCCTCCAGCCCCGGCCTTTCTTTCCTCCCTTGTTTCCTGTATGGACTGGATTATTGATCCTGTTCTTCACTCCCTCCTGCATCGGCACCCTTGTCACTTAGGGGAGCAGCTCCTGGGGAGAGGAGGATAGACTTTGGGAGAGCTGTTGGAAAAGACAACAGGGACCCAGGAAGCCACTAGGGTCCCTGTTAGAGCCGTGGCCCAAGCCTACACAGTGGCTGCAACAGGTTCCTGGGCCAGACCTGAGGTCACTTTCCTGTTCTGGGGTGCAGGCAAGAACAGCTATACTTAGTAGCCAGCAAGACCCTCCCATCCATTCTCTGATGGGATGAACCATCATAGCAGAAAGACCCTGGAGATGCCCAGGGTGGCCAAAACAGCTGTGCTGGTGTGGGTGTTTGGGGAGGCGGGCTCTGTGGCCGTGTGGGAGTTTTCTCAGGGGGACCCTGGGTGTGCACCTGAGCAGGGAGGACAGGACCAAATGAGAGGCCGGGCTGGATGCTGGCTCCATGAAGGCCTCAAGCGACCGGGGGAATTCCCCAGCTGTCCCAGATTGGGGCAAGGGGCTGGAGTTGGACATTCCCTGCACTGGGCAGCCATTCAGTGTGGGCTTCCCTGGACAGGCAGCCATGCCTGGGCTGAAGGAAACCTCAATTCCCAAAGACAACTGACGGCTGAGGAAATGAGTCAGCTATTCCTGAAGGAGGGATCTGAGCCCGCACCTCGGTGTCCACACTGCTAGCTGACCAGAAGCAATACTGCGCCCCTGATGCACCTGCCAATATTAGTGCCACCACGAAAGACTTACAGGGTGGAGGAGGGGTGCCCATTGGATTCATTGGCAGGACCCCTGCAAAGATCCTGGTGTGTTCCTGCACTTCACCACACACGGCCATCCATTTTACCACGTGGCAGCCCCGGTTGGGCTGCGATGACTCCTGAGGTGTCGTCACTGGACACAGTCTGGCATGCAGCACGCAGGTATGATCTGGGAAGTGCACTCTTTCCCATTTCCTCAAAGACAGAAGATGCCAGTCAGTGTCGTTGGCCTGGAGAGCATCGTGGCTCACACCCACTGCCTTGCAGAGGCCAGGTGAACTCTCCAGTTCTCTAGACAATATGAGTGTCACCTTAGCCCACTCTATTAACACGATAATGCTCACCACACCTGGGGGACGGGGCGTGGTGAATACCTGAACTGCCCTGCTGAGATGTTTCACTCAGAAGATGGAAGGTAAAGCTACAAAGACTCGGGGTTCTGACGCATTGATAAAGCTTGTAGGAGTCCAATGGCCTGGATGGCCTCAGAACGTCCCCTTTAAGGCAAAGGACAAATTACTGCACTATACGCCGGATATCACTAAGAAAGAGGCCCAGCAATTGATGAGTCCTCTTTGGGTTTTGGAGCTAGAGCATAATAAATGGGGAAATACTCCAACGCATGTCAGGTGACTGTTAGGTTCCCAGCAGAGTCTGCGTGGCTCAAAGCAAGAGAGGGCTTTGCACTGAGTTCAGGCTGCAGTACAAGTCATCCTGCCCCTTCAGCCATGCGACCAGAAGGTCCAATGGCACCAAGAATCCGTGTGAGGACAAAAACGCGGGATGGCTCCACAGGCTCATCTCCTTCCCCCTTTTAGTGGCTGAACAGAGCTGGCTTGTGTGTCAGGTGTGCTCAGTGGAAGGAGCTGCTAGTGCTACTTGCTTGGGCCCAGAGCTCCCAAGGACCCCTCTGTCAAAGGCCATTCCCCACCCCAGGAGCTGCTGCTGCAGTGTGATTTTAGAGATGCGCCCTGTTGATCCTCTTCTAATGAACCCGCTGAACATGAAGCAAGCAACCCCGCTCCGTCCTGGAATGCTGGCCATGCACTTGCAGACTATCTGTGCCCAGCTCACACTGACGAGGGCCAGGGCTTTGCAGGTGCCATGTTTCCAGTTAACCCCAGGAGACCACGTGGCTGCAGCCTTCAGGTCACACCAAGCCCAATGTCATTGCAGTTATATTTCCTGGAACCATTTTCAGTACCAAATGCTGAATCAGTCAGATTCTACCAGGAAAACAGAAGATAGTTGATGCATCTCAAGCAGAAAGGGATAGGATACATGGCACTGGCTTCCAGAGCCATTGAAAGACTCGCGTGCACAGGTCAGGAAAGCTACTTGCTCGCAGAAGCTCAGTAAACTGCAGGCCTCACAGAAGCCCACCGGGAACGATCTTGTGATTCTCCTCAGCATCAGGGTGACAGTGGCAAAGCCTCACAGCTGCCACGCACTGAGGTCTGCTTGCCTGCCACAGCTGCCATGGGAAATACGAATCCCCCTCTCCTCTGCCCCCTAAAACTTGGCTGAGAATCTCAACCTGCTGGGACTCTGAAAAGCAAGGCTTCTCAGCACATGGTCTCTGCCACCCCGGAAGAGGTAGCAAGGCAGAGATGGGGCTAAATGTCAACGAACTCTCTCTGGCGTAGTGACCTTCACAATGCAGAAAGCTTCGAGGGCAGTCCTTCCTCTGAAGCCCCCGGGGCTAAGCAAGAGGACGAGGAGGTTGTGGCCAGCCGAGCCCTGAGCACACGTGGTCTGCGTGGAGGCTCAATCACAGGTGCACGGTGTCTTTCTCAGCCCTAACATCAGAATGACTCACAGCAGTCAACCTGTGCTCTGTGCTGATGAGGCTGAGCTGCTGTTTTCCATTTGCTCCCATCCGCCACCCCAGATCCATGTGCCGCTCCCCCTGGGTCCTAGGGGGCTGCCTCTTAGGGTCTGATGCCTTTGGATCCGGAGTGCGCCCAGGTTGCCCTGGTGAGTAACCGCAAAGGTACGAGGGCAGGAAGTGAGAGCGTTTGCAGCGATGCTTTCCCGTCCCTTTCCTGCCTGGCTACTGTGATGCCAGTGGCTGGGTCCCCTCTTATCCAGTTCACACTGGCGGCACCCCCTCCACCCCTGCTGCTCTCTCGAGTTTCAGGAGCCCGAGGTCACCTGCCTCGTTCAGGAGCTTGCTGCGGCCTGGGTCTCTTTGCTGAGTCCCTTCACCGTATTTTAGCACCTTCACTAAAGTATCTTTGTTTAAAGTGGAATTCCAGTTCCTTCTGGAACTCTCTTTAATTGGTACTCGTGGGGCTGTCCACCTTAACACACAGCCTGCCAGCTTCAGAGCCATTAGCCTCCTTGGTCCCTCCTCTGACAGCTTAGCGGGGGCGAGGTGGCGCTGGCCCCTGAGGTGGACCCAACTTCTCGGCCTCCACCTTCAGGACAACAGCTGCTGTCAATGCGCGGGCAGTTCCCTCAGGGAAGTACAAGCCTGGGGCCTCACCTGCACCCTCGTCCCAAACAGAGCCACTAAATCTGGAGTTGGACCCTTGGTGGTGCACACAGTGATCCAGCTGGCCTTGAACAAGAAGGAACAGGGCACAGCTGAATCCAAGGGGAAGAGTAATGGCTAAAATCCACAGGAGCAGTGCCTCTTTCCCAATGCGTGTCCTGCCCCAAATAGCTCTGTCTCCTCCCCCGGGTTGTATTGACACCAACACAGATGTCACCAGGACTTAAACTGGGTCACAGAGGGCAGTGATGGCTGACACAGGCCCTCAGGTCCCATCCTCCCCTGGCCTGGCTCCCTTGCCCGGCTACCCTGGAGCTCAGAGCACAGACCCCACAGGAACTGGCTCCAAGAGCACCTGAGCCCGGGTCCTGCTCCCAGGAACCGCAGAGTGGGGGCGTTTCATGTCACCTGAGGGTGTGTGGAGCCTGTCCCTGAGCTGTGGGCAGAGGGGCAGTCCTGCTGGCCTGTCCCTTCCCTGCCCGCCCACTACAGCCCTGCTGAGTCCTCCTGGGCAGCCTATCCTTCCTCAGGAGCAGCCAGGGAGCCACATGTATCGCTGTTCCCCCGAGGGAGCTTTGGTGTCAACTTTCAAAGGCCTCCCAACTAGGGCCCAGCACCACCTGGGCAGCAGCAGGGTAGCGGGTAGAGCATAAATCAGAGTCAAAACACCTAATTGACACCTGATTTCAAATCCCAGTCCACCTCGGCAGGGCAGGCTAAGTGCCCACCCAGAATCACCCAGCTGAGGAGGGCAGAATCGTCCCCAGATGACCCGTGGCATATCCTAAGCCATGTGCCCACTGCCCTCTGCATCTCCCTGCCCCCTCCTCCCAATTTCTCTGCCAAGTCCCATGTCTTGAGGCCCCCCTCAAGCTCTATCCCTCCATCCAGGGCAGACAAACTTCCTACTGCTCTGAACACTACCCCTGGTTGCACCTGAGCACCACCTGGAATTTGCTGCAGATGGGGTTTGTGCTCCCGTCCCCCAGCTACCCCACACTGAGGCCCTGACTCACAGCATGGCTGTTTTCAGAGGTGGGGCCACTAAAGAAATAAACAAGGCCAGACAAGGTCACTGGGTGGGACTCTGATCCACGGGGAGGGTGTCCTTAAAAGGACACTCTTCTTATAAGAGGGGTACTCCCTCTGAACTCCACCACCACACATGGACAAGAACTGAGGAGTAGCCATGTGGACACAGCCTGGAGCTGGCCATCCACAAGCCAGGAAGAGCCCTCACTGGGAACCTTGATCCTGGGCTTCCAGCAACTCTGAGAAACTGCCAGCAGCTCTGTCCACAGCTGGAGGTGGTGAACGTCTGGAGTTGAATCCACCGGGTCTCTGGCATTTTGCCATGACAGCCTGAGCAGACTAAGGTGGGGTTTAAAAAAATTCTTTCTCACTTGAAGTTCTAGCAAAATGCTTTCGGCAAATGGAGTGACGCTTGTGCGGTTCATGTCAGGGGATATTTTAAGTGTACAAAAGTGCAAGGCATTTTTAAAAGTGTTTTTGAGGTATAAATTCTCTTCATCAAATGTTCCACTCTAAGGTGAATGGTTCGATGCCTTGTGAGGCGTGCAGACAACTGTGTATCCAGCCTACATTACACACGGAGCCTCCTCGCCGCCCCAACTACGAGAGATGTGTCCTCTGCACTGAGTTTCCTCTGCTCCAGAATGGCACGTGAATGGCTTCGTGCAGTGTGTCGCTGTGTGTCCAGCCTCATGCATTTGAGGCACATGGGTAGGTGTACAGGTAGCTCCTCTTGGTTGCTGAAGGTACTGCTTGTGCAGAGGTACCTTGATTTGTTTATCTGCTCATTTGATGATGGACAATGAGATCGTTACCAGGTTCTAGCAATTAAAAATAAGCCACTCTAAATGTTGGGGAATGGTTTGGGTGTGGACACATGTTTTCATAGAAGGCTGTTTTGATAAAAATGTGAATGCCGGGAGATTTGGGGACCATTTGGGGTTTAGATGAAGATCATACGGGTGCTGAGCTGTCCTTTTCTGAAGTCTGGTGCTCACCATGGAATCTGTGTAGTGGAGTTGGGTCAGATCAAGGGCACCCCTGGGCCATCGTTTATGATGTCTCTTTCCACCTCACCTGCACAGGTGCCCTTTAGCACCCAGGAATTAGCAAATGCTTGTAGCTCCAAGGATACATTTTGTCCTGCTTGGCACAAATACACACAGCTTCCAAAGAACCAGTAGGAAGGTTCTCCCTCTCATACAAGCCCACCCTTGGCAGAGAAAAGGGAGGAACATGACATCCTCATGCTTTGCCCACAGCTGTAAGTGTGGCAGTTTTTGCTACAATTTCACACCCCAGGCACCAGCTAACTACCTACTGTCTCCCCTGGCTTTTAGTTATTCTGATGGGATATTTCCAAGAGTTCTTAAATTTTAAAGCCTCAAAACATATAAAGAAAAATGTTTTCATTTTCTCTAAAGTGTAAATCCATTCTGTCTAGAATTTTGGAAAATGTTTGCACCTATAGCCCCCTGTCAATCATTAATACTAATAGCTGTTCTGTGTACTTAGGTCCCACCCATGGTCATTTTTTTATGAGAATTATTCAGTGGCCACACGTTAGGAATGACTGTACATTTGGATTTGAGTTTTATTTGGTAAACTGATCCCCTACACACCATTCAGCCATGTGTCCTAGTCCACCTCAAGAGTTTAGCTTGACCCATGCAAATTGCCAATATTCTGCTATTTTTGAGCTATCAAAATAGCAACTCTATGATTTAACCTAGAAGTTTCAACTTAGAAATTTCTGCAGCTGCAACTTGCCTCTGTACCTTGCCACGTGTCTTCTGCCCATCGTGAATGCTGTGTTTAGTTTCCTATGGTGACTGAACCAAAGTCCCACAAACGAGATGGCTTAGAACAATGGCAATTTATTCTCTGGAGCTGCAGAAGCCAGATGTCCAAATTGCAGCGTGAGCAGGCCCACACGGCCACTGTGACAGTGCTGGGGAAGAGGCTGCACCAGGCCCCTCTCCAGCTCCTGGTAGTCTGGTGGCTTAGGACACCTCTCCACATGCCACATGGGTTTTCCCTGTGTGTCTAATGTTCCTTTTCTCATAAGGACAACAGTCTTACTGGACTAGGAGCCAGCCCTATTCTATCAAGAACTCTTCTTAATTAATTACATCTGCAAGGACCCTATTTCCAAATGAGGTCACTTCCTGATATCTGAGGCCTAGGATTTTGACTTGGGAATTTTGAGAGGTATGATTCAACTACCTGCCCTACCCTGATGCCACTTCTGCTTGTGGGCTGACTTAGTCCAGATAAAGCCCATTTCTTCTAGAGAACTCTTCCCCCCATATGCCTGTGCCCTGCTCCTGGCTTCTAGGGAAGCCCTTCCCCCTTAAGCTAAGGTGGTCTCTTTGCTTTTGTATTTCTCCTAAATGGAGATTGAACTCCAATGTGTCACAGACCACCTGCTGGTCACTTGGCTGGCATGTAGAAAGTGCTCCATAAAGTGCTAGATGACCCCATGAATGAAGGGCATTGCGGGAAGTCACTCTACAGTGAGTGAGTGGATCTGTGCTTGGTCTGTGCCAGAAAGACATGAGTAGAGGAGAAGTTGGAGGGTTGGGGGGTGGGCCTGTCCTTGCCAGGCCCTGTCTGGGTGTACGCATAAGCTCACCTCCCTCTGAACCATGTGAGGGTGGTTCCCATCTTACATATGAGTAGCAGGGGCCCAGGCCAAGTGACTCCCCTAAAGTCTGCTGGCGAGGCGAGCTCTCTCCTGTGGAGTCCCCATGGTGCTCACCCTGCTGTTCCACCTGACCTGTCTGGACCAGGTGCCTCAGCTCCCTCCTGATGGACGAGGCCATTCCTGGAGGCTCATTCAGCCATCTTGTCCTGTCACGTTCCTGAACTTGGGGAAGCACAACTGGCCTGGAGTCCTCCCACTCCCTGCCTCTCACCCCTATGGCCCATCCTCCACTCCCCAGGGGACTCAGATGCCACATGGCTGCTTCGGACCATGCAGCTCCACCCAGGGCTCTATTGTGACCTCGGCAGCCCGGCTAGGCTGAGCTGGCCACACGGAGAGGGAGCCCTCCCTTCAACCCCTGTGTCCACCGGGTGCTCTCCACCTCTGATGTGAAGGCTGGGGCATGACAGGATGGAGGAGTGGAGGGGCAGGGCTCCTGCTGTCCGTCGCCCTGCTGCTGCCCTGGGCCCACAGCTCCCTGGCATGTAGGTCTTCCAGGGGCCCTCATACCTTTGTCCCGCCAGTGTCCTCCATCCTCAGTGGGCAGGAGAATCATTGGGGAGCTAGTTCCACAGGCCAGTTCCCGGGGATGCTGGTTGGGAGTTGTGGGAGGGATGTGGCGACTGTACTCCCAAGAGGCTCTTCTGATGACCCTGGTGAGCTGCTCCAAGCAGACCTTCACGCAGTGGCTCCCAAACATCCCGAACCTGAAGGTTGCCTGTGGTGGAGCCTGGTGTGTGCGTGTGTGTGTGTGTGTGTGTGATCTGCTGTGTTAGGGACCAGAGTTTTCCAGAGTGCAGGCTTTGAGAACGCAAGAGATGCCCACTGGCCACGCAGGGCATCCTTAAGGTCATCGTGTGATCCTCAGAGGGTCTCTCCTGGCTGCTGTCAGGAAACCATGTAAAGGGCTCTGTGGAGCCTGCTGGGCTTAATAAAAGGCACTGTGCCACAGAACCAGGACAAGGTTGTGCTGGGACACCCCACGGGTTCCTTGCCTGGGTGCTGAGATGCACGTAGCCCTGTTCCCGCTCAGGCAATTTGCTGGTCAGTAAGTATCAAAACCCTGCCAGAGGCTGGGAGCTGCTTAGAAGCTGAGTTCACGGCAGAGCAGGACATGTTCAGGTCTTCCTGGTGAGCAGTTGTGCTGCCTGGTGCGGAGAAGTGGTAGACATAGTGAGTGACCGTGAGGCTGAGTCCAGCGCCTGTGGATGGTGAGGTGGGAGGTCTGGGGGACGCTGCTGGAACAGTCTTAGTGTGGCCTCACATCCGAAGAGGAGGCATACCTGCAAGCATGGTGGGAGCCAGTGCAAGGGCCTGCTGTGGGGTGGCTAGACAGGCGGGGAGGCAGGCGGGTGGGCCGGGCAGGGTGCTTGGGAAGACGCTGCTCAAAGACGGGCTCAGAGAGGGTGGTGGCTCAGGTCACACCAACCTTGTAAAAGCACAGTGAGGACTTGGGTTTTTCTGGTTACACGAGGAAGCCACCAGAGAATGGAACCAGGAGCGTGAGAAGGGAGCCTGGGAAGATGCCTTGGCTGCTGGGAACACCGCTGTAGGGCGAGCAGGACGGGGTGAGCCCATGGCCTCGGAGCATCTGGCTCCTGGTGAGCCGCAGTGTGGGATGGGGAGCAGGCTGGCTTCTGGACGTGGTTTGGAAGGAGTGCGACTGAACTTGCTGAGGTGGGGGCTGTGAGGGGCAAGAGAAGAGGAGTCAAGGACAGTGCCAGCTGCTTTCTTTGCCTAGGAACCCAGCTGGACATGTGCCAGTCACTGAGCTGCAGAAGGCTTGTGAGGAAGGAGGTTTAGGTGGGGGCAGGGACCTGGAGAGGTCAGCGTGGGCCACATTAAGCCTGAGGTGCCTCCAGGACCTTCTGGAGAGGTACTGAGTAGGGCGGTTGGTTACATGTGTGGGGTTGAGAGGGGTGCATGTGAGCGTCACCTGTATAAAGATGGTGTCTGAAGTTGTGGCCTGGGATGAGCACTCTAGCCAGAGAGGGTAGAGGGAGAGAGAAGGGTATGGCCTGAGGGTTGGACCATGGGTTTTGGAAGAAGGCAAGAACTCTGCAAAGTAGTCTGAGAAGGAGTGGCCATTGGTGTAGCAAGGGATGCAGCAGATGTGCTGTCCCAGAGATGACCCTGCCTGAACTTCTTCTCCTTGGTGAAGTCAAATGGCAGCCATCCCTTTAAATCAGCATCACATGAAAAACTAGGCAGGAGGAGGGTTACCATTCATCTCTGAATTAAAGGTGAGGACACTGAGGTCTAGAGAGGGCGAATCAGTGCCTCCAGGTCACACAGTCAGCAAACAACAGAGCACCTGGCAACTGTGGCCCCCAGGCCCCCTCCTTCAGCAAGCGCCAGGCCAAGCAGAACAGAACTGGACCGCCCCGGGGACTTGAGCTCCGTCTCCCTCCTCCTCCTCCTCTTTGCTTCACAGCCACCAACACACCAGTGGGAACGTTCTGAGGTGCCCTGGGGTGCACGCAAAGGGAAGACACTTAGGATCCAAAAACTGAAACGAGGCGGCCCTGTCTCAATCTAATTGGTGACATCCCTGGCTGGGAATTGGTTGATCACTCTAGATTCTGAAGGGACTGTATTCCAGGAGGCCCTGCAGCATCAGGGGAATAGTCTTCACATCTCCCCCGCGGGGTTCTGTCTGTGGTGCTGATGGACCCAAGAATTCATTTGTTTCTCTATCTACAAAATTTATAAACTCTTTGGGCTCTCGGGGACTCTCCTGAAATTCAGAGCCACTGGTCAGCCCCAGTTCATAGCAATTTTCAACACAGGTGAGCCTTTAAAATAAAATATGGAAGAATCTCTACTTGCATGAGACTTTTCATTTAATAAATTCACATACCAAAGTGGATGGCCAGTGGCAGACTGATATCAGTGTCATGAAGCATTTAGAATGCTGATGCAGAAATCGCACACCTCTCAAAGAAAAATTGAGAATAGAGAGCTAAGGTTTGCCCCAATGTTTATACATCAGAACTTAAATAAACATTGTAAACAGTCTTTAAACAAAAAGTTTCCCCAAATGTTTAATTACCAACTGTTTCTAGCATTCTGAGGAGAAGGCAGAATGTCTGATAAGAAAGTAATCCTGGACGAGCTGACGGGGAGCGGTGGGGAGGATTCTGTACCGGCTCTGCATGAGCTGAGCTGGGAGGGACACACAGGAGCTGAAGGCCGAGAGAGGCCCCGGCCAGGGAGGAGACTGGGAGGCTCTCAGATGGAAGGGGCAGGGCATGCAGGATGGCAAGAAGGCCAGGAAGTTGAGAAACAGAAAGCCAGAACACAGCCGCGCAGGGTGAGGGAGTGGTGACAGGATTGGTGGTGTGGGGCTGGGTGATGGTGGGCTTATGTGCTGTGGCTTGTGTGGTAGGGCCATGTGGTGACGTGGTGGTGTAGGGCTGTGTGCTGGGGTGTGTGGTGGTGCCACTGTGTGGTGTGGCCATAGCACTGGGTGGTGGAGGCTACGTGGCTCTGGGGACGTGGTGGAGCGTGGGCAGTGGCGCCTATGGTGTTCCAGTCCTGGCTCCGTTGGGTACTGGCTGCTGGGCGCTGGCCAGCTGCCCTCACACCTCCTCTGCTGGCCCTCCTTCACAGTGGGGCCATGATAGCTTCAGGCACCTCCTGCCACTTGTGTAGGAGCCATCATGCAGACAGGACACGCCCAGCAGGCAGTGAGTGCTCAGCAGTTAAGACTGGTTTATTTTACCTTTTACTCAAATAATATCAGAAAGACACCAAAACCACCCTGTCACATGCAAGTGCCAACATTTTTGTCCTCTCAATATAGGACTGGGATGATGGCCAGAATTAAACACGGGTGAGAGCTGGTGGCACTGGTCACCATGGGAACGCAGGAGCAATGTGGGGGCGGGACACCCATGCATTCCCTTTTCCCTGGAATGCATGGCTCAGCAAAGCGCATAAAATAGGCAGAGCTGAGGAGGACCTCAGGTGTGCTCTGAGAGAGCAGAAAAGGCCTGCTTTGCAGAGGTCAGGACACAGCCTCAAAATAACTGCACATGCCTGCTTGGCTTCCAGACTCAGCAAGGACAGCAAGATCTGGGCCCAAGGCTTAGAGTTGTGTGTCCCTCCTCAGGCCACACAGGGAGAACCCTGCAGGAAGCCAGGCTCAGAGAAATGCTGCCTGTGAGCACAACCACACACATGCCCTTGGCAGCTGTGCTGGGCTCCATGTTTGATGGGTCGGCCTGGCCTAGCACTGCTGGGCGGGGCTCAGGGAGCCAAGAGCGCATCGTTTCTCCCACGCCAGCCAAGCTCCACTCTTGGGCCCTGACACTCCCTCCTTCTTCCTCCTTTCTTTCAGTAACATGTGGTGGAAGACTAAGTGCCCACAAGTCAAATGTACCTAAAATCATAGGTGGGAAACCGGTAGACATTACAGATTTCCCTTGGCAGGTGAGTATTCTTAACCAAGGCCACCATATCTGTGGAGGAACTATTCTCAATGAGTGGTGGATTCTAACGGCCTCCCATTGCTTCATTAAAATCAATCATCAACCGTAAGTATGACCTACAGAAACTTTTTTTTTTAAACAGCATGATAGAATATTTGCCCCCTGGCACCCTGGAACCTCAACCAGGCTTGTCAGCCACAGAGCAAAGTATCAGGAGGTCAAACAGAGACCCGCATAGCTGAGTGTCCTCAGGCAGGTGCAAGGTGAGCTGCTCTCCTCCTAGCACGGTACATCTTATCATGTGTCCTAAACTGAAGAACTAATGTTCCTCAGACTTTGCATCCTGCTGAGTGCACATGGGCCTGGCCTGACCTCTAGGAAGTGCTTCCCTAAGTATTTGCTCCCACACGGAGAGGTTCTGGGCTGACCATGACCGTAGGAGTCACAGAGTCCTCCAGGCATTAGAATCTGAAGCAAGGTTCCATCCCTTACAGCTTATCAGAAGCTTCTTGTTTGTGCCCAAGTTCACGAATCATGATTTTCAAGCAACTTCCCAGGTGCTTGCCCCGTGGCCTGTCCCAAGCTTCTTACAAGTTAAGGCCAAGCCCTCAGTGACTTGAGCAGACATGGCTCAATGAAATGTGCTAGTGAGTTCACTCAGGTAGAAGACCATCAGGCCAAGAGCTGCTCAGCAGAGCACAGGCCTGGAGCTCAGATCTGCCTCCTGCTGCCTGGTTGGCTTCTTTCTTGGCTCTGTGGCTCCTGTGTGGCCCAGATGCCTCCATCCCCACTCCTTAGTGCCATAGCCACAGGCTGATGGGATTATTTTCTATGAAAACTCACCTTTTGCCATCCTTCACTTACTGTTTCTCCTCCTCCTTTTATTTTGAAAGCTCTAACTGGACAATCATGTACGGTATAGATGACTTAAGTGCCACCAACGTGACGAAGATGTCAGTGGACAGGATCATTACTCACCCTCATTTTGATTCCTGGATCATGGATAATGACATAGCTTTGCTCTTGCTCAAATCTCCATTGAACTTCAGTGTTGAAAGTGTACCCATCTGCCTTTCGGAGGTCACGGACCTAAACAAATGGAGCAGCTGCTGGGTGGCTGGATGGGGTACTACCAATGCCAGTGAGTTACTCGAAGCCAGACAGTGGGGGGTGGCACCTGGCTGGTGTTTGGGATGAGAACTCTAGAGGCCCTTCTGGCTCTGGAAATTTTGCCTGGTAGATCTGGGACCTTCAGATCTCCTTGACAGCCCATGATGAGCCTCGTCCCTCCCAACTGGGGAACCATCCTTCATGGGCCTTTCTGGGCTCCTGTAGCAAGCTGTATGCCATATTGTGGAACATGAGTCCTTCAGAGGAGCTCAGGGACAACCCAAGCAGACATTTTCCAAGTCCAAGGTGTGACTTAGAGGAATTCTGAGGGACTTAAGGATGGGCAGAGGGGTAGCAATGTGGAATGGCCTCCAGGAAGTCTACACCACTGTCAGTCACAACAATTTTGTAGCAATTGATGGTATTGGTTCTGTTGTCCTGAGGCAAAGGATTCTGTGATTAAAATATTTGAAAAACCACAGGACCCAGTCAAAGGCAGGGCATTAACAACTCCCTTCAGAACTGGCCTGCGACCAGTAGTTGGACCTCTTCCCAGTCAACTTGCAAAATAGCTCCTCTCATCTTGGCTCTTGGTAAATGTGTATTGCTCCACAATCAACAGAATGGATAGAGCACACGGCAGGTGGCACTGCTCTTCCAAGTAGGTACACAAACAGCTGGACATTAATTCCAGTGTGATCCTAAAGCTCCCAGCTCATTGGGACTTGCCCTCAGACACTTTTCATGAGCTTTAAACAATGACCATCTTCTCAACTTAGAATTTCTCAACCTTCCTCCAACATACACCCATGGCCCTCCCCCATGAGGCAGCGTTGTAGACACTGAGGTTGCAGCATTACGCAGAGCAAAAGCATCCCCATCTGGAAAGCGAAGAAAGTTCTAGGTGTTAGGTGCACCTACTGCTAGTGAACACTTCAAGGGACTCAAGCCTGTCCATATGTCCTGGGCCCTGGAACAAACTCACCATCATGGATTCTCATTGCATTCCTGTGGGTTTGAACAAAGCACCTTTTCAGAGTCCCAGCTGGAGCCTGGCACCTTCTGCAGGGTGGAAAGATGGTGTGCTCTGGCTGAGATGGAGCAGGGTTCCAGTCCAGAGAGCTCCAGATTCATGTGTGGGAAGGCTTAAGAATCTTCTAAGTACCCTCTATCCTTTCCCCCCACCTTTCCCAATTTGGACTGTCCTTTGGGCTATAGGGAAGCTCCCTTGTCATTGAAGTGAAAAGACATGACCTGGGTGGGAGCTCTACCTCAGCCTGTGGGGACCTCTTCCAGCTCAGGGCCTTTCTCCACGTGTTTCTCCTCTGGGTCAGGTTCTCTCAGCTTTTTCCCTTCAAAGCTGCAACAAGTCCAGCTTGAGCTGCTCACATGGGACAGGTGCTTCTATGTTTTGCCTGTACTCACCAGAAACATGCTGTGTGCTAACAGTTCTCAAGAAGAAAGGGACGCCTGCCAGGTAATGGACTGTGCCCCGCTTGGAGCGGGTAAGTGGCTCCCCTCTCCCTTTTCCATGTGAGATGCCACGGTTGCTTCCCAGGGCTGCCATGACAAATGGTCACGCACTGGGTGGCTTGAGACACAGAAATGATTCTCTCATAGTTCTGGAGGCTGGAAGCCTGAAACCCAGATGCCAGCTGGACTGTGCTCCTCCACAGGCAATGGGGGAGGAAACTTCCTTGTCTCTTCCAGCTCCTGTGGCTCCTGGAAATCCTTGGCTTGTAGATGCCTCACTCAAACTTCTGCCTGTCTTCACGTGGACTTCTCTCGTGTGTGACACCCCTGTTCTTTACAGGACACTAGTCATTGCACTAGTGCCCACTCTTGATTCAGTTTGAACTTGTTTTAATTTAACTAACAACATCTGCAATGATTTATATCCAAATTAGGTACGTTCTGAGATTCTGCGTGGATGTGAATTTGGGGAGGGTGCTCTTCCACCCAGCAGAGGTTCCCTAAGATCTTTTTAAGAACAAATACACTGTAACCAAAGTGATGCAGGGAGGGGCAGGGAGTGGGGCCCAGGCCCTGAAGTCAGACAACCTGGCTTCCCTCCTGGATCCTCTTCTTACTGTCTGTGTGGCCCAGGCAAGTGTCCTCCCCAGTTCCTGTGCTTTTTCTGATTTGCTTATCTATAGAATGGGAATACCAACAATGCCTGCCTTTGGGGGCCATTGTGAGGATTTGGTGGGTGAATGCATGCAGGCGCTGGGTGAGGACAGCAAATACATGTCTTCTCATCATCTTCTCATCGCCTGCTCATCCCCAGTAGCACACACGCCTCTGCAAATGTGAACAAGCTTCATGAGATAGGCACATGTCAGATGAGAAAACTGAGGATCCAAAAAACAGAATGTTCTGCTGAAGACAGCCCAGCAGAGTAAATCACAGACCCGAATTCTAACAAAGGCATCCTGACTTCTGGGGTTAGAACCCTCTTTTGGGTTCCCATTCTCACGAGAGACCCAGCCTGACCATGCCCAGACTTGCCTGGTCCCATAGTCACTGGAGAGGGAGCTCCCCTGAGTAAGTGCTCGCCACCTGCTGGGCCTGCTTAGCTGGTTCTCTCCATTTACACAGCACCCCTGCAGGAGAGATTCTGTCCTCAGCACACCCTCCCAGCCTTAACACACTCAAGACAGGGTCCAGATTCACTCAGTTCAGTACTCACACTGGGCTTTGAGCCAAGGTCTGTTTGGCTGCACAAATGTGAAATCCTAAGGGCACCACTGATCCACATGACTTCTTTTACACAGAGGTCATGAATTACAGAAATAATTCTACTATTTCATTTTAAAGAAATATCATGTGACTTCCCAATGATTTCAAGGCATTTAGCAAAGAACAGTTTGGTTCAAAGTGAGTCAGTAAGGACAAGAGTTTGTGATCCCAATCTGGTTTTAAAAAATTGAAAAAAAACCCCGTATCTTGTTGGTTGGTTTTTGGGTTTGCTGTGGATTGGGATTCAGATTTTTAGCACATCCTTGAGAGATGTTTTTTTTTTGTTACCAACTTTTTCGGTGTCATGTACATTTTCAAAATGTACTTTGAAAGCTCTGAAACAACATCTACAACCAGATCCTATTTCTATAAAGCCATAGTGATATATGTACATTTGCAAGCAAGGATCTGAAAAGCTACATTTGAAGGTATTAAGAAGGAGGTGGAATTATTGATTTCACTTTTTTGAACATGTGGTAAAAAAGAGTTCAAGGTCTACAGGTGAGCGTACGAGGAAGAGCAAGACTGCCTCTTCGGCTTGCTCCCCATTTCCTTCCCAAAGGGAAACCAGGGTTAGGTGGGTGTGTGTGTGTTCCTGAAATATTCTTTTCATATACAGTCGTGTGTGTGTTTTCATAAAATTCCTTCTTTATATAACGATCGGTATTTTTTCCAACTTTTTTCTTAATGATTGTGCATGAGTCTACTAGAATTTTAAAAATGGTCCAAAAGGTGTGGGAGTGTGGAAACCACCATATTCTTCATTTTCATGACCATTATATCTGCTCTGCTTATTTGTGCTAACTTGGCGATCTTTTCTACAATATTTTAAAATTTGTAAGTTGTTTAAAATTTAATGCTTTGAGCCAGAACATGATATTTTGACATAATATTGGTCTTTTTTCATTCGTTATTTATCAGTTTGTATGCCTAATGTATTCAACCTATGACCTGTTAAAAGGCATAATGGATTTTTTTCTTTATCTTTTTATGAAAGAGGAAAACAGACCAGCAGAAAATGGATTTGAGGTGAAAGGCGCGGGGATGGGGGGGGAGTTGGAGAATTCTTAAAAAAAAAAAAAAGTAAGTGCTGAAGGCAAAATGGAGCTGAGATCCACTCCTTGCACATCAGAGCTAACGCTTGAGACTATGACGAGGGTGGGAATCACTTTTGACCACATGCCATTCGTCACGTGGCTGTTGGCCAAACCACAGGCGCCTTTCCCACAGTCAGAGAGCACAGTCACAGGGCTGGAGAGTGGAAGCAGTGTCCAAAAACGTTCCATCAGAAGAGCCCTAAGTCCAGGACTTTTTGCCCGATGCCAGCTGCCCACACCTCGGTAGGTCGTAGGAGTGACTTGCTACTGTCCTCTCCACTCCCAAACAACTTTTCTCTCCTAGGGTGACAGTGGGGGCCCTCTGATTTGCCACAAAAAGAAGAACCAAACCATTTGGTACCAGCTTGGCATCGTCAGCTGGGGTGTGAGCTGCGGCAAAAAGGATGTCCCGGGGGTATACACCAAGGTGTCAAATTACCTGCTGTGGATCAAGGGGGTGACAACAAGAGCAGGGAAACCTTATGTGTACCAGCCGGACTCTGGCTCCAGCCTGCTTCTCTCTCCATGGGCCATCGTGCTCCTGTCCCTTGTGATGCTCCTGTTATCCTGAGGATTAAACACTGTCTTGTCTCCAACCCCAAATGTCCTTCTTAGTTTGTGAAATAAGGATAGGGGCGGGCACCAGATGGAGAGGTGATTCTCAGCCGACTTGCTGCATGTGAACTCATCATGTAGATGCCTAGGGAGGACTCGAGACATACCTGGGACCCAGCAGCCCAGAGCTCACCTGGAACTTGGAAGCAGGTTGAGTCTCATCCAAGGGCAAGGCTAGAACACCTGTCCACAGGGAGGGGCGAGCTAGGGCCCAGGGAGCAGAAAGACCCCTCTTTCCTCTTTACTGGAAGCATCCTTCCTTGCTGCCCTTATCTTACATCTGGACAGACAGCTCAGGGTAGACAGCTCATCAGAAACACCTTCCTTCTCCCTTCATTTTAAGCTTTGGTTTCCATAAAGTTCCCTGGAACGTATTCACTGCCTTTGCTTCCATGGCTATTGCAGGTTGTGAACCCCAGCAGAGGCTGCTTTGACCTTCAGAGATCCTGAGTAACATGCTAAAATTCAGGACAGAAAATCACTGAGGCAGAAACGTCCTGGGGATGGAGTGGAAAGACACACAGTTAATGTGTGCTGCTAGCCAAGGCCCCTTTACTTGCAAGCCCTGAGAACTCGACCTGAAGTCACAGGGGCCATGGGAATGCCAGAGCTGAGCAGGAGGCCAGCCCAGGAAGCTACCCTGGCTCTCAGCTGACAGTGCTGGTTGGAGGCCCAGGGTACACTTTGTACCACCTGGATGAGGGGTGTGTTGTCCATCCTTTGGGCAATCATCCATGGGCTTAATTCTTCCAACCAGGCAAGACATAAGAAGAATTCTTCTCTGAGGCAAAAATATGTTTATGAAGAGAAGGGGGAAAGAGTTATATTTTAAAACAATGTGGGGGTTGTTACACGACTTTGCCTTAAGTAGAATTCCTTGAGCTGTGAACAAAAAGCCAAAAAGAAGAAAGAAAAAAGGAAAAGGGAAATCCTCCATGCTTGTGCACACACACTCTGAGAAGCAGAAAACCAGGCTGCCATGAAGCTGAAGCTGCCATCCAAAGCCAACTAAGAAAGAAAAGCCCAGGACCAGATGAATTCTCAGCTGAGCTCCACCAGACTTTCAATAAGAACTAACACTAATCCTCCTCAAATTATTCCACGAAATAGAACAGGAGGGAGCCCTTCCAAACTCATTCTATAAAGCTAGTATCACCCTGATACCAAAACCTGGCAGAGACGCATGAAGGAAAGAAAATTTCAGACCAATATCCCCGATGAACACAGATGCAAAATTTCTTAATAAAATACTGGTAAATCACACATAAAAACATATTAAAAAGATAGTGCACCATGAATAAGTGGAGTTTAGCCGAGGGATGCCAGGTTGGTTCAACATAAGGAAATCAATAAACATAATACATCACATCAATAGACTTAAAGACAAGAATCACATGATTATCTTAACAGGTGCAGAAAAAGCATTTGACAAAATACAGCATCCATTCATGTTCAATACAGTAGAAAAACTAGGGATAGTAAAGACATACCTCAACATTGTAAAAGCTGTATATATTAAGCCCAAGGCCAACATCATTCTAAATGGAGAAAAATTGAAAGCATTCCCTCTAAAACTGAACAAGACAGGCATGCCCTCTTTTACCACTTCTATTCAACATAGTCCATAGTTGAGTTCTATTCAACTCTAGCCAGATCAATTAGACAGAAGGAAGAAATTAAAGGGATACAAATAAGAAAAGAACACAAACTATACTTAGAGGACATGATTCTATATTTAGAAGACCCCCCAAAAAATTCCACCAGAAAACTTCTAGAACTCATGAATGAATTCAGCAAAGAAGCAGGATATAAAATTAACATTCATAATGCAATCACATCCTTATGCATCAGTGATGAATCAACAGAAAGAGAAATTAGGAAAACTATCCCATTCACAATATCCTCAAAGAAAATGAAATATCTGGGAATCAATCTACCAAAAGAGGTGAAAGACCTCTACAATGAAAACTACAAAAGACTAAAGGAAGAAATTGAAGAAGATCTTAGAAGATGGAAAGATCTCCCATGTTCTTGAATAGGCAGAATCAATATTGTCAAAATGGCCATACTGCCAAAAGCACTCTACAGATTTAATGCAATCCCTATTAAGGTTCCAATGACATTATTCACAGAAATAAAAAAAGTAGTCATGAAATTCATTTGGAAAAATAAGAGACTCAGAGTAGCTAAAGCAATCCTCAGCAAGAAAAGTGAAGGAGGAGGCATCACAACACCAGACCTTAAATTATACTACAGAGATATGGTAACAAAAATGGCATGGTATTGGCACCAAAACAGACAGAAAGACCAATGGTACAGAATAGAAGACACAGAGACAAACCCACATAAATACAGTTATCTCATACTAGACAAAGGTGGCATAAATATGCATTGGAGAAAAGATGGCCTCTTCAACAAATGGTACTGGGAAAACTGGAAATCCATATGTAACAAAATGAAATTAAGCCCCTATCTCTCACCCAAAGTGAGATCAACTCAACTCAAAGTGGATCAACGACTTTGGCATTAGACCAGAGACCCTATACCTTCTAGAAGAAAAAGTAGGCCCAAATCTCTACCATGTCGACTTAGGAACCGAATTCCTCAACAAGACTCCTAAAGCACAAGAAGTAAAATCAAGAATCAATAAATGGGATGGTATCAAACTAAAAAGCTTTCTCACAGTAAAGGAAACAATTGAGAACATAAACAGAGAGCCTTCAGAATGGGAGAAAATCTTTGCCACCTGCACCTCAGATAGAGCATTAATCTTCAGGGTATATAAAGAACTCAAAAAACTTAACACCAGGCTCGTGTAAGGGTGCATACCTGTAATCCCAGCGGCTTGGGAGGCTGAGGCAGGTGGATGTTGAGTTCAAAGCCAGCCTCAGCAACGGCGAGGCGCTAAGCAACTCAGTGAGACCCTGTCTCTAAATAAAATACAACATAGGGCTGGGGATGTGGCTCAGGGGTGGAGTGTCCCTGAGTTCCATCTCTAGTACCAAAAAAAAAAAAAAAAAAAAAAAAAAAAAAAAAAAAAAAAAAAAAAA
The DNA here is from genome assembly GCA_004024805.1 of Geosciurus inauris. Taxonomy (NCBI): domain Eukaryota; kingdom Metazoa; phylum Chordata; class Mammalia; order Rodentia; family Sciuridae; genus Geosciurus; species Geosciurus inauris. The sequence goes on from PVHX01003206.1 coordinate 54,372, forward strand.
AAAAAAAAAAAAAAAAAAAAAAAAAAAAAAAAAAAAAAAAAAAAAAAAAAAAAAAAAAAAAAAAAAAAAAAAAAAAAAAGCCCCAAAACAAAACCAAAAAAACTTAACAGCAAAAAAGCAAATAACCCAATCAATAAGCGGGCACAGGAACTGAACAGGCACTTCACAGAAGAAGAAATACAAATGGTCAACAAAAATATGAAAAAATGTTCAACATCACTAGCAATTAGAGAAATGAAAATTAAAACTGCACTGAGATTTCATTTCGCTCAAGTCAGAATGGCAATTATCAAGAATACAAGTAACAGTAAATGTTGGCAAGGATGTGGGGAAAAAGGTAGTCATATGTTGCTGGTGGGACTGCAAATTGGTGCAACCACTCTGGAAAGCAAGATGGCAATAACCATCATTTGACCCAGTTATCTCATTCCTTGGCATACACCAAAGGACTTAAAATCAGCCTACTAGAGAGATGTGGCCACATCAATGTTCATAGCAGCTCAATGCACAATAGCTAAGCTATGCAACCAAACTTGGTACCCTTCAACAGATGAATGGATAAAGAAAATGTACATATACACAATGGAATATTACTCAGCCACAAAGAATAATGAAATTATGGCATTTTTCCAATAAGTGGATGGAACTGGAAACTATCATGCCAAGTGAAATAAGCCAATCCCCCTAAACCATATATCAAATGTACTCTCTGATATGCAGATGCTGACTCATAATAGGTGGTGGGGAGGAAGGAGTGGAGGTCACCGGATTGGGACAGCGGGGAGTGAGGGGAAGGGAGGGGAATGGGAATGGGAAAGAGAGTAGAACCAATTGGACATCCCTTTTCTATGTTCATATATGAATACACCACAGTGTAACTCCACACCACGTACAACCACAAGAATGGGAGCTCTACTCCATGTATGTGTGATATGTCGAAAGACATTCTTCTGTCATGTGTAACTAAAAAGAACAAATAAAAAATTAAAAGGGAAGTCAGGCTGTTGAGCACCCCTCTGCACAGCCTCCAGGGCTCTGTTAGGGCTGGCCTGTCTACCTCCTGAACCCAGGGCCGTGGGGGAACAGGGAGGCGGTGCTTGGGTGGCGAGGGCCGGATGGTGGGGGATGCAGTTCATCGTGCCACGAGAAGCACAGCAGCTGGGGCGCAGGGAAACATGCCTGTCCGCAGCAGGCAGGGTCCCTGAGAAAGGACTGTCCTCTCTTCTGTGACAGCTTCTGCATGGCGGCTCCCTGGGCTTCTAGTTCAGATATGGAGCCTGGGAGAGGCCACTGCTGTGTGCCCTGAGCTCTGGGCAGCCGACTGCTGGAGAGCTTGACAGCCGGGCCTTCCCCCAGGCCCCGGCAGGGTGTGCGGGCGGGGCTGTGCCTCCAGGACCACACACGGCGTCACACTTTCAGAGTTTTGCCAATAGTTGCCAATATTATAAGGAAGAAATGAGGGTTCGAAGTTGTTTGGTTGTTTTAAAAATTGAGGTATAATTTAAACATTTCCACCATCAGAGAAAGGCCCCTTGAGCTCCTTCCCCACCAGTCCCAGCCTGCTCCACCCTCCCTCGCTCCACCAGAGCTGACCAGCATTCTGGCTTCTTTACCAGGTATCTGTTTTGGCTGTTCCAGGAATTATTGGTGGAATGACATATATATATATATCTCCACACGCACCCCCTACCCACATGCACTTACTTTTTGGGTGTCTGCTTTCCTCAGTTTAATGTGATATCTGGGGCACTCACCCTTGTTACACAGCAGCTCTCTGTTACCCCTGAACAGCGTGGGATTGTAAGGCCAGCCTACATGTACTAATCCATTCACATGCGGATCGACACCTGCACTGACTCCAGTCTGGGGCTATTTATTATACATAAATGAAACTACTAGGGAGGTTCCTGTGCAAGCCTGCTCGGATCTCTGTGGTTTCTCTCTTGGGTAAATACCTAGAGGTAAAGTTGCTATGTCATAGAACAGGAGATATCTAACTTCAGGAATCCAGACGTAGCTCCAAAGTGGCTATAATATTTTACACCACATCCCTTGTCCCGGGAGATGAGAGTGACAGTTGGTCCACATCTTTGTGAACACTGGGTATTCTTGGTCTTTTTAATGTCTTTATTTTGTAGATGTGAAATGCTATCTCATTATGGTTTTAATCGGCATTTCCCTTCTGATGATGTTGGACGCATTCTTGTGTGCATGCTGTTCATTTATATATCTGACTTCCTGAAACACTTCTTAAAATCTGTTGCCCATTTTTAATTTGGATTGTTATTATTGAATCATAGGAGTTGCTTACATATTGAGTGTGTGAATCGTTTGTCAGAGATATGTAAATATTTTCACTTAGTCTGTGTCTTGCTTTTTATTTTCTTACTGGTGTCATGTAATGAGCAGAAAACTTTAATTTTTATTATATCCACTTAATAGATTCTTTCTTTCTTGGCTAGTATGTGCTGAACCCTGTCTAGAAAAATTTTGCCTGTTTCAATATTGAGAAGACAGTTATTTTTTACTTCTAGAAGCTTTTCAATTTAGGCCTGTGACCCATCTTGAAATAATTTCAGTGCATGGTGTGATGTGGTTTGAAATTCAGTTCTTCCATACACACAGCCAGTTGAGTTGGAAAGACCTTCCTTTCCCACTGAACTGCTATGGAGTCGGTCTATACCAGCTGACCACGTAAGCCTGGGTCTATTTGTGGAGAACGCCTTTCCTTTTACTGTCCTGGGTCGTCTCTTACTGCACATCTGCTTTGACTTTTGTTTGGTGTCCGAACTGGGTGGCTTCATTTCCACTTGAAAGATACAGGTAGTTGTGGCAGGGAGTAATTTAATTACTAGCAGTGGTAGCTGGGAATAAAGTGGCTAGAGAAGGTAAGCTTTTAGTAGACAAACAGCTGTTGCAACTGAGCATCACTATGGGAACAAGGGACACAGGACTGTACAGGCAGGCTAACTGCTTAGAAGAAAGCGTCCATAAAAAAAGAACAAGCTTAGCATTTTAGGTTGTTGGCTTAGGTCCTGGTTTCTCCCAGAACCAGAGAGCTTCCATGTCTGCCACACCCAACAGTTCCTTCCCCTTTGTAGCTGTAGAGATAATTTAGCAAAACTCTGCACCCCGATTCCAATTCTATTGATTGCATATCCACTTAATAGAGTACAATATAAATCAAGTTTAAATTCACAGCTTTTCTAGGTCTCTCAGAATTTTCCAACTTTGTGATGGTTCAAAAGCAGGACACGTTTCCTGGACTGGCAATGTGCACAACTGTACCCTCCTGAGGTTCTGGGCAGCAGAAAGCCACAGCCCCCCGTCAGCCATGAGATCTGACCATGAGGGAGAACACACTAGCCTGGTTCTCTAACCTCAGGTCACCTTATCTCAACTCTGTTGATTCTTTCTTTTTCCCCAGACAGCTAACTGAGGAAGCTCCCCAGGTAAGGAAGGCTCTTTCTCCCAGGATGATCTCAACAATGTCACTGTGACAAATGCCATCTCTGTCCTCATGCATTTCCTGGACCTCTCTCCTGAGCTTCAGAGCCACAGATCCAACTGCCCTGAGCAACATCTCCTCTAGGATGTGGAAGAGGCATCTCGAAATGAACGAGTGATTCGGCCACTCATCCCAAGTCTCCCCCACCACAAGCCCTCGGCAGTGCTGCAAAAGGCATGGCTGTCCCTCCACCCACCCAGTGGGAACTCTCCAGGAACTAGCTTTGGCCACTCTTTCCCCTCATTCTGCATCTCATCCATTGGCACATCTTATCAGCATTGATCTCAAACCAAATTCAGAATCCAAATACACCCCCCATTGCACTGCTACCCACTTGGCCCTCTCTCTTACCTTCTGACTAGACCCCTGCACTGGCTGCCATGATCCAGGCCCCACCCCACAGTCCTTGGGCGCCCTCTAGCAATCCTGTTTTTTCTTCTTTATACCATTTATCAGAGATCTCCACCACTTATTAACCTCTATGTTACTTTGGTGCCCAACTCATCCAGGTGTTTTTAAGGGAAGGCTAATACTCTCTCCTGTCCCCTCAGTACCTACAGCATCTCTGTGTGCTCCTGGGCATTCAATAAACATTTGGCAGTTGATAGGTAAGTAAGTGGCAGCTCAGGAAAGAGGTAGAGAAGATGTACTTTCAGTGCTAGTTGGTTTATTTATATCATGACCTTGTTATATTTTTAGCTTATTCTGACTTTGACTTAGAGTATTAATGCCCCAATAAAACCTGCTGCTGAGGTCATTAAAGTTCAAGATCTGAACCCAGAAGCTCAGAAACATCTATCAGTGTATTTGTGAGATGAAGGCAGTAAGATTTTTAGAAAGTCTGTAGGAACACACAGTACCCTCCGAACTGCACTGCAGGCCTTCTTGGCATTTCTGGACGGCTGGATTCATCCCAGTTTCTAAGGCCTCATTACTTGCACTGACAATTCACTCTGGAAAAAATTTTGATACATAAGAAAGATTTTTTAAACACATACACACATGCACACAACCACAGTCATAACCCGGCAAAACTCCTCCCCGTGGTGATTTTAAATTTTTACAAATTGCTACAGCAATTTTTTTTAAAAACTACTGTCCCAGAGACCACCAGAAATCTTCACCAACTCCAAGGGTCATGAAAATACTACATTTTCCTCCAAAATGTTTATTAGTTTACTTTTCACAGTAAATTTGAAATCAGCCTGGAATTGACTTCTGTGCCTAGAGGGAGGTACAGGTCAAGACCTTTTGAACATCAGATGGCCTTGCCACATATGGAGACTCTTGCCTCCCTGCTTATCAGTGATCCCTTTTCAAATAGGTTGGACTTCCAGTGTGTGCACAGACATACTGACATATTGACTTTCAGTGTGTATAGTAAACTATGCAATGAGCTTCCTGAACTCACTCATGTAAACCATTTGTATTTAGATTCTTTCATGTTTTCCAGTTATAGAATCAGGTTATTCATTGACAATGACAGTTTTAGCTCTTCTTTTCCAATCTTTATGCTGTGTATTTCTTTTATTGCCTAATTGCACTGGCCAGGCCTCCAGTGCAATGCTGGATAGAAATAGAGATAAAGATACACAGAATTTGCCTTTTTCCTCATCTTTTGAGAAAAGTTTTCAAAATCTGACCATGGACTATGATGTTTCCTATGGGAGATTTCTGAGATTATTTTTAAAAATAAGGCAGCTTCCTTTTAGTCTTAATCTGCAGAAAATGTTATCATAAGTAGGTGTTTTGCCACGTGCTATTTTTCATTTTTTGAAATCATTATGATTTTATCTTTTCCTATGAATGCTGTGAAAACATTATTGATCTAACTATTAATTTTTTATTTTTGAATCATCTGTAATGGATGGCTAAATTTGAAGTGTCAACTTGACTAGACCACAGGATACTCTGATTAAACATTTGTGTGGGAGGATATTTCTGGGTCTAATCAGCAGACTAAATAAAGTAGGTTTCTTTGCTAGGAGAGCATCATCCAAACTGCCAGGGCCTGAACAGAACACAAAGGGGAGGAAGTGAGGATTCATCCCCTTCCTGTCTGCCTGCTTGAGCTGATGGTGAACCTCCCCTGCCCTGGGCTAGGAATGCACCATTGGTTCCTGTTCTCAGGCCTCTGGACTTGTATGGAATTCCAAGGTTGCAAGTTGCAAATGGAAGATTCTGGTACTTCTCAGCCTCCAGAGTCATGTGAGCCAATTATTCATAAATCTCTTTTCATACATCTCTCTATATGATCTTGAGAGAGATTGGCCTGTCCTTGTTCATTCTTATAATATGCTTGTCATAATTAGTAATCAAGGCTATTCTGGCTTTGCACAAAGATTGGAGAAGTGCTTCCTCTTTCCCTGGAAGAGTTTGCAGTTTTCTACCTGAGGTCTTTGGAAGAATTCACCACCTGAGTTATAGGGATTGTTTAGAGGGAAAGGTCTTAATTTATACTTGATTTTTTTTTTTTTTTTTTTTGGTACTGGGGATTGAACTCAGGGGTACTGGACCATCCCCAGCCCTATTTTGTGTTTTATGTAGAGACAGGGTCTCACTGAGTTGCTTAGCTCCTCGCTGTTGCTGAGGCTGGCTTTGAACTCGCCATTCTCCTGTCTCAGCCTCCCAAAGTGCTGGGATTATAGGTGTGTGCCACCCCACCTGGCTTACTTGATGTTTTTTAATCACAAAAGGACAATTAGGGTTTCTCTTTTTTCTCTTTTGGCTTTAGTAAGCTGTATTTTTTGAGGCATTTGCCCATTCTTCTAGTTCTTAAGTTTACTGTAACTAATGTGTTCATAAATTCTTATATTTTGATATCTGCAAGATTTATAGCTCTCTAATCTTTGCATTCCTGTTGTTGATTTCTTTTTCTTTCTTTTGATCATGATCATAATCTTACACAAAGCAAACAATTTTATAAATTTTTTCTAAAAAAACCTTTCAACTCTTATTTTGCATTTTAAAGACTTAATTGATTTCTATAATTATTTTTTCTATTTTTTTAATATTTGCCTTTTTTCTTTTTGAGATGAAAACTTATTCCAAAACATGGACTTCCCTTCTACAAGTTTTGATGTGTTAATAATTTTATTCAATGAATGTGTTATCAAGCTTCTATTTTTATTTTATCTTTGATCTTTGAGTATGTAGAACTCACTGTTTAATTTCTAGACAGTAGGGTTGCTTTTCTAGTTATCATTTTATTATTAATTTCTACCTTAATACCATTGTAGCCAGATAAACTACTCTGAATGATGTCAATCATTTATTTACTGATGCTTTCTTAATGGCCCAGTGTATGGCTGATTTTGATAAGTGTTTCATGTCTTTGTTGGGTGTGAGCATATGTCAAACACAATGTTTGTCAACTGTGTTGTTAAGATGTACATATCTACTAATCTTTCAAATATCATTGTTCTATTGGCTATTGAGAGAGGTGTATTACTGCCTCTCACTACGATTGTGGAATTGTCTACCCTTTGATTTTTCAAAAATATATTTTCAGTTGTAGATAGACACAATACCTTTATTTTGTTTATTTAGTTTTATGTGGTGCTGGGGATTGAACCCAGTGTCTTACATGTACTAGACAAATGCTCTACCACTGAGCTACAACCCCAGCCCTATCCTTTGATTTTTAGTGTTTCTGTTTTATAGATTTGGAAGCTATGTTATTTAGGGCATACAGATTTAGTACTATGATATCTGCCTGTCACATAGTCCCTTTATTGTCATGAAATGAACCTCTTTATTTCTAATAATGCTTCTTGACTTAAATGAGTCTCAGTCTAATATTAATATAGACAATATCCCTGGCTTTTTCAGTTGGTGTTTACATGGTGTGTGTTTTAATCCCTTACTTTCAGCCTGTGTGTGTTCCTGTATACTCACAATGCTCCAGTCAGTGATAGACCTCACACACAAGGTGGTCCATAAGACCACAGTGCAACTGAAAGATTCCTCTCTCTACTGACCTCACGACCATCACAACACCACAGTCCAATGCATTACTCATGTGGTTGTGGTGATGCTGATATAAACAACCTACTGCACTGTTGGTTTTATAAAAGCATGGCACAATTACACACAGAACACAATGCTTCATTGCACATGCAAGGAAAGTACTCTACCACTGAGCTACACATACACACATGTGCATACCCACACACCAAATGTCCTAGGTATGTAGCAGGCTACACCATCTAGTTTTGTGTAAGTACACACCATGATGTTCACAGATGCGTTTCTCAGAACATATCTATCCCTGTTATTAAGCAGTACATGCCTTCATTTTAATTGTGACTCTTGTGAAAAGAAGAGTCAATCCTACACTAATTATATCAGCAATGATGGATATAATGTGGTCTACATGTAAGTTTACTATTGATTTCCTTTTCCCAATTTTTTCCCCAGGATTGAACCCAAGGTCTTATACATACCTTGCAAGTTCTCTACCACTGAACCATATTCTCAGCTATAAGTATTGATTTTCTACTTGACCCATGTATGTTTTGGTCTTTTCTTTTTGTTCTTTCTTTCCTTCTTTTAGAATGCTAGAATAATGTTTATTTGCCCTATTTTCCATCTCTTAACTTAGTTACACTTTATAATTTTTCAGTGACTAAAACAAGCATTGTGGGCTGGGGTTGTGGCTCAGTGGTAGAGCACTTGCCTACAACGTGTGAGGCACTGGGTTTGATTCTCAGCACCCATATAAATAAATAAAATCCATCGACAACTAAAAAAAAAAGCATCATTGAATTATTTCCATCTAATAACATACATCACCTTACCACTTCCTCAACACTGGCAGAAGTTTAGAATCTAAATTCTATTTACCAACCCCTGCCCTTTGTGTTATTGTTGTTATGCATTTTAGTTCTATTCATTTTTAAATTCCACAAGACATTATAGTTATTGCTTTGTACAATAAATATTCATTTATATTTACCCTCACACTTACTCTATTCTTTTTCTTTCCACTCTCCAGGTTCTATTTCCATCCAGGATCATTTTTCTTCTGTCAGAATTCCCCTTCATTATTCTTTTAATGTGGGCCTATTGGCAACAAATTCCTTCAGTTTTCATTTGCTTCTTAACGTTTTTATTTCAACATCATTTTTGAAGGATATCTTGCTGGGCTAGATTTCTAAATTGTCTCATTTTTTCTTTCATCACTTTAGAAGTGTCATTACATTATTTTCTAGCTTTCATCATGTCTGCCAGGAAGTCAGCTGTCATCTTTATTGCTGTCCCTTGAAGGTAATATGTCCCCCCCACCTTTTCTGGCTGCTCCTAAGAATTGCTATCTTTGGTTTTCATCAGTTTTATTATGACATGCCTGGTTGGAGTTTTCTTTGTGTCTCTCTTGCTTGAGGTTTCTGAGATTTTTGAAAATAGGAACTGATGTTCATAAGTTTTGAAAAATGCTCATTCAATAGTTTTCGAATGTTGATTTTGTCTCGTTCTCTTTCTGAAACTGCAATTATATGTGATAGACATTAGGAATATGTCCCATGTATCTCCTATACAGTGCATGTTTCCTTTTTAGTCTCCTGGTAATTGATCTGTCTTCCAGTTAAACTGATTCTGTGTTCTGCTGCATCTGTTTTGTTGTTGAGCCTACCCACTTGGATAATTCAAGGTATTGTATTTTCTGAGTTTTACAAAGTCCATTGACCTTGGAATTTAAAATTCTTTATTGAAATTGTGAATTTTCATTTCATTATGTCTTCCTTGCTTCCATTTTATGTAACATATTATGTTATTCAAAGCCTTGTGTGATTCTGTTTTCATGAACTAATGTCTACTTTGAAATTAATAAAGTGTCACCAAGTTTTCTTTTGGTGAGTGTTCACATTATTTCTTTCCTATTATTTTACTTTCAACCTTTCTATGGTCTTACTTTTTAAATATATAAATAATATATGTTTGGCTTTGTTTTTGAATCCATACTTGCAATGGTAATGTCTAGGTTGTGGAGTTGTCTTTTTTTGCTTCATCATGTGGTTAGTAATTTTTAATTCTAATTAAATTTAAATAAGTATTTGGCAATGCCTATTTAGAAAAAGAAAAATAACAGAAGATCTACATGCTATTGTCTTCTTCCACTGAGGATCCTTCTGTCCTCTGTGGGACAGACAAACTCAAGACCTGATCATCTCATGCATCAGGGATTTGGCTAGGTTACAGCTGCTTTTTCAGTCCATGTTTCTCTGATACTTATTTTTTGGGCTTCTGGGATCCTGACAGGTCTCAAACACTCCTGCCTTGGATGTCTGCAGGAGGTATGGGAATCCCGGTTGAGATCTTCCACCTACCACCCCAGGCAACTTCAGCCTGGCACCTGTCTAGAGGAGGAGGGCACTGGCCATCTTGAGGCAGGGCCCTCCCATGGATGCTCTTCATTCTGTAGCCATTGGAAACAGAGATATTGTCTTCTGATTTTCAGAAGATATTAGTCTAGCTTTCTAGGTATCCACACAGCTTAGAATTGTGCATTTGGAGCCTTTCAAATTCCCAGGGTCTCCTCCAGACCCATGAAATTGCTAAAAGCATTCCTGGTTTCTCTCTGCCCCTGTGGATAATCTTTCTGGACCATGTCTGATTCTCAGCTTGGGGATCAGCAAACTGGATGTCCCCCAGGAGAGAGGAAGAACAAACAAACAAACAAAACCTGTTGACAATCTTAAGTCATTTCCTAACTGTGCCAGTTCTTTGAAATGTCAATTCATTGAGTCCTCATTGCTACCCTAGGTTTCCTGTGCTGTGATTTTGGAGCATGAGTTCAGCTTTTCACTTGCACAGTGGAACCCTGGTCTGCAAACACTGGCAGCACCCTATGCAGAGGTGAAGACCAAGCGATTATCTTTAAACTCCCATTGGAAAGGCAAAGCCTACTCTAAGTCCATGGTACCTATTGGGATTTTCACTTCAATATTCCTGGTGATAATCTTTTGTATAACATAACATTTCTGTCTCAAACACTTGTCACACACATGCCATATCTATTCTTTTAAAGGGCACCTCAAAGAAAAGTTTGGACCTAGATTGTTAACAGAGGACATCAAGGAAAGAGCTAGACTCTGGGTAGTGCAAGCTTTAAATGAAGCGGCAATGTAAGTAGACTACAGTGTGCACTAGAATAGAACAGTCAGGTGACAGTGTGACCCTGGACCCTGCCCCTTACAGCATTACATTGGGTAATATATTGATTTCTTTGGTCTCCCTTCTGTGGACTTTGAAATAAGGCTGGTTTGACCTGAAGACAAATTCTCCACCCAGTACAGCAATGCAGTCACAATTATACCAGGGGGTGGCCAGGCTGAAAGCTTGTCTGTGTGAAACAGGCCCCAATGCAACATAGTTTCTAGAAGACAGTGTGGTCTCCTGGCTGCCGTGGCAAGTAGGTTAGAGTTCTCTGAAATCTTTTCATCAGTGCTATAGCGAAATGAAAATGAGAAGCTAGGGAACTTGGAGAAGCAGAAGGATTGAAGACAGTCAAGGATGCCTTCCTGTCTCTTCACTATGAGGGCTGAGAATCCTCAGGCTGAGATCCTGGAGCTGGCAGGAAGCTTCCTGAGTCCCTGTGGTTCTGGGGACCAGGGACCACCCTGAGGTGCCATGGAAAGAAAGCTGGGGAAGTGGAGGGGGACTGAGGACACAGGAAGACACAGCCAGAGGGACTGTGTCAATTCATCACCACTTTCTCTGACCTAGTTTAGGACCGTCAGTCCAGTGGCATCTGCTGCAAGAGAAAGAAACGTGACACATAAACACAAATGGGGGAGGAGAGCAGAGCTATTTGGGACAGGAGACAGAAAAGGAAACAGAAAGTCCTCCCTATGGGCTTTCGCCTGTTTCTTTTCCACTTTTGTATTTGAGCTATGCCCTAATTCTTCCTTGTCATAAGCCAGCTAGGGTATGTGAGCACAAGATGACAAAGACACAATTCCAATCCATTAATTCCATCTGGGACAGAGGGCGAAGGGCGGGTCCTGGACCTGTGCCTTCAAACAGGATTTGATGTCACGCTGAGCAGCTCCATGAGGTAAAGAACAAGGCCTCCCAAGAATGTCAGGGCTTGTCTCAACATAATGCTCCATGCACCCTCTGAGCTGGGATAAAGGAGACTGATGGTCCTGAAACCAGGTAACAGGGACAATTATCCCAGTCAAGACCCAGACAGGTGGAACCCAACCAGACAGTCTCCTAAAGAGGAGAGAAACGTGGGCTGGGATTGTGGCTCAGTGGTAGAGCGCTTGCCTCACATGTGGGAGGCACTGGGTTCGATCCGCAGCAACGCATATAAATAAATGAATGAATAAAGGCCAATCAACAACTAAAAAAAATTAAAAAAAAAAAAAGGAGAGAAACGAGATTGAGGAGTAGGTCAATCTATGCACTATATATTAGCAAACTCCCAGGGCTTACCGTGTGCCTGGTCACCCTGGGCTAAGGACCTCACAGGTGCTGTCCCTGATAGCCACAGTGGGGATGCACCACTACTGTCACCCACATTTAGCACTATATGCCAGATAACAGTCTGGATGCTCAGCATCGCCCTACCTCCCCTGAGCTCTCCCAGGATCATGGGGCTGAAATCCCGGAGACTTCAGTTCCCAGATTCTGGGGTACAGGTGTCAGGTGAATCCTCACCTGTGCTTTCCTTTGCTTGAGGGCCTCAAAGTCTTTGTTGCCTTGACTTCTTCCTGTGGGAAAGTAAGATGAAGCAGCCCCCACTCTTTCCCAGTCTTGCTCGTGTCGGACCCTAACACCACCCCTTCTCTGTGCCTGGTTTCCATCACTCAGAGCCTTCCTGTTTGCCTAATTAACTAAATTTGCCAAGAAGGGTGTCCATTGCCCAAAGCTTCCACACAGATCTCCCCTCAAGGAAGTCAACACCAAATCCTTCTTAGAGGCCAGGAAATTGGGGCTCAGAACTTCGAGCGAACCTGCCCTGGGTGTGCCACCTTCAAACGCTTGCCCGCATGCCACTGTGCATGGCCTCTCTGACTGCTTGGCTTCCCCAGGCCGCCTGTTCGTCGTCTCTCTTGCTACCATTTTGGGCCAACCCAGGGCTCAGGCTTTGCTCTTGGTTCGATTTCTGGAAAATCAGGTCCTTTCTGGAGCTCACCAGTTACACTGTTTCAGTTACACCTGCTGAGAGACCAGCCACCTGTCACCAGGATGCTCCGCCTAGCCACAGGTGTTAGAGGTCTATAGGCCCCTCCACCACACAGCCACACATTTACGACTGCATTGCCATAAATATGCAGATATGAGCAGATCTTAAAACATATTTTGTCTTTTTTCTTCAAATAATAAAATGAATTTAGACATTTGTGTGAATCCTCTGGAAGTAGTGTCAAAGTGCTGTGTGTATTCTACCTAATGGAGATGGGACTTGCCCACCTAACTCTTCTGTAGCCTGAGAATGGAGACAGAATCATCCAAAGGGGTTGGAGGGAACAAACCTCAGAGCCCCACAGGGCTAGGACAAGCTTCCACTTCCACCAACCAGAAGAGCAACCCTGATCCCCAGGGCATAGGCAGCGCTCCTAGAAGGCTAAGTATCAGTTCTAGGTTGAATGCTGTGCTGGTCTACTCAGAAAGCTTGAAGGATCAAATCAGTCCTGGAAGGATCAAATGATTTCCAAGGAACAGATAACGGTGTTGCAGAATAAATCTCAGGAATACTCATAGGAATGCAAATATATCTAGCACTCCAAAAGATAAAAATTGACAATGTCTCACATGTCTAATCAAAACTTACCAGAGGGGCTGGGGTTGTGGCTCAGTTGTATAGCGCTTGCCTCACATATGTGAGGCACTGGGTTCAATTCTCAGCACCACATATAAATTAAATGAGTAAAATAAAGGACCATCAATAACCAAAAAAATATTTTAAAAAAAGACCAGATACACAAAGAAGTGATTCCATAAGGCCCATAAAGAAAATAATCAGCCAATCAAAGACCCAGAAATGACACTAGTGATAGAATTAGTAGATGAGGACATTTAAACCATTATTGTAAATATATTAAATGTATTCAAGAAGCCAGAGGAAAGATTGAACATGTTAGTAGATTCATAGAAGATGTATCAAAGCCCCCAATCAAACACCAAGGGGTGGAAAAATAAATAAATAAAAACCACAATGTCTAAGATGAAAGAGTTTTGGATGGATTAGTGGCAGATTAAGCATTACAAAAGAAAACATTGGCAGACTTGAAAACATAAAAATTGAACAATTGAAACTATCCAAAATAAAACTTGGAGATTTAAAAAACCTGGAGATTTAAAAAAATGAAAAAATGATCAGAGTATCAATGGGACACTTAGTGGGGGTCCCTAAAGAAGGGGAGAGGATTGAAAAAATATTTGAAGATTTAATGGCAGAAAGCTTCAGAGCCTGATGAAAACTATAAGCAGATATATGAAGCTCAACCAAATTCAAGCACAAGAAACACAAAGAACACTCCATGGAGACATATCAGAATTGTTATCAGTTTCTGAGGTCCTGCTGTAACAAACTACCATCAACTGGGGGCTTACAATAACAAATTTATTATCTTGTGATTTAAGAGGCCAGAAGTCCAAAATCAGGATGTCACCAGGGCTGTGTTCTCTCTAAAGTCACCAAGGGAAGAATCCTTCCATGCCTCTTCATAGCTTCTGCCAACAATCCTTGGTGTTCCTTGATGTGAAGCTACATCACTCCTACCTCTATCTCCACCTTCACATGGTCTTCTCTCTGTGTGTCTCTGTCTTCATGTGACATGTATGTTTGTACATGTGTGTGTCCAAATTTCTCTCATCTCATAAAGGCACTAGTAATGGATTAGGACACATCCTTGTCCAGTGTAACAGCTTGATGTGATTGCATCTACAAAGACCCAATTTCCAAATGAGGCACGTTCACAGGTACTAGGGGCTAGAATCTGGATGTATTATTTTGTGGCAATACAATTACTTAAAACTGGTGATTAAGAGAAAATCATAAAAGCAGTCAGAAGGGTGAAAAAAAAATATTCACTGTGTACACAGGAATAAAGATAAGGATAATAGCAGATTTTTCATTGGAAACTATGCAAGCCCCCCACAAAGACATTGGAACAAATATCTCCAAATTACTGAAAGAAAAAGACATTGAGTTAGAATTTTATATCCAGCAAAAACATGTTTGATAAATTAAGGTGGGATAAAGACTTTCTCAGAGGTACCAAAGCAGAAAGAATACATCACTAGAAAAACTACCACAAGAAACGCTACCCTCCAAATGGAAATACATTCATTACCCTAAAAGAAGAGAGGAAAACATTAGAAAGTAAACAGAGACTGAGTAGGACAAAAAGAAAACAAAGAACTCTGTAGAAGATTCCAACAGCCTCAACCACCCAGTTAAAGTCAGACACTGTCAGGCTAGCTAAAAAGGCACAGCTCAGCTGCAGGCTGCATACAAGCTCACTTCAAATGTCAAGACACTAGCTAGTTAAATGTAAAAAGATAGAAAATCACATATTTTGTGAACACTAACCTAAAGAAAACTGGAGTGACTGCATCAATATAAGACAGGACTTCAGAACAAAGAATATTACTAGGGATGAAGAGGGTCATTTCATAAGTTTCCATTCATCAAGAGGATATGAAATCTTAAACATTTATGCACTTCATGACAGAATTTCCAAATACACGCAGCAAAAACTAATAAAACTATTATAAAGAAATGGACAAATCCACAATTACAGTTGGCGAATTCAACATATCCACAACTACAGTTGGCGAATTCAACATCTCTCTTGATAATTGATAAAGTAGACAGACCATCAGTGAGGACAGAAGGGACTTGAATAACGTCATTCACCAACTGGCACCTAGAGAACGCTCTCACTGACAACAGCAACATACACATTTGTCTCAAGTACGCACAAAACATTGACCACAGGGAACCCTATTCTGGCCCACAGAAGTCTCAATAAATTAAAAAACTTTCAAGACATACAACGTTTTTGACAATAATGGAATTACATTGAAAACTGCTAACACATCTCTGAAAAATCTCCAAATGTTTGGAAACTAAACAACAAATTCTTAATAACCCAGAAGTCAAAAGAATTCAAAAAGAAAGTTTAAAATATTTTGAACTAAGTGGAAATGAAAACACTAACATATCAAAATTTGCAGGATGCCACCAAGGCAGTAGAGGGAAAGGGACAGTGACAAACACCTGCAACAGCTGGGCAGAGAGGTTGGGTTGCAGGGAAGGCATTGAGATGGAGACAGGGAGAGAAATGGCTCTGCAGATGACTGCATTACTTCTGGAGAAAATCTCTTGGAATCCATAAAAAGAGGCTAGAATTGAGTGAGTTTAGCACAATGGCACTATCCCAGATCAATGTACAAAAATCAATTGTATTTGTATAAGCAATGAACAATTAGACATTGAAGTTCAAAAACAGTATTACATTAAAACCCAAAATGCTTACGGATGTATTTAATAAAAGATATGAAATAACTGGACATTGAAAACTGCAAAATTTATTAAGGGAAATAAAATACATTTACTTAATTTACTTAATTAAATGGAGAACTACATTGTGTTCATGGATTAGAAGATACAACATGAGTGAACTATAAATTCTATTTTCCTAGGTCTTCTTATTACCTCGGTACAGTAAGGCCAATGGAGCAGGAGATGACTGCCACTGAAAACAGTTTGTTACTCACAGATCCAGAGGAGAGGGTGTATCATCCATGGAGCCACCAGAAAAGTACCACCACCAGTGGGCCCTGGTGACATGGAGGGTTTTCCAAGGCTAACATCATCTTAGAGAGTCTGCAACAATTCTGCGAAGGCTTGGTCAGGTCCATTTCCAGAATCATTTTGTAAAAGATCCTGGTTCCTTCTGCAAAATGCTCAGGGAAGATTCCCTGAATCTTGAATGTTTTGAGGTCCTTCCCCAAATGACCTGGCCTCTTTGTCACTTATTTTCTTGCTTTGTTCAGATCATAGTCATTGGTCTAAGGTCTGCTACAGACTCTTGACGTAACACGTGCCTTTATTTCTCTGGACGGCACCTTCCTCCAAGGCCAGTCTCAGCTGCAATGTTCCGAGTTCTTTTGTTCCTCCTTTGACCAGACCTCTGAACGTCTTAAGGCCCTGCATTCAATGCCCAGACTCCCTCTTGCTCTCCATTCCCTCCCTAAATGATCTCCACTGGCTACCTGGCTTCAAACGCCATTTCTAGGCTGTCGACACAGATTTCTCATTCTCAGATTCCTTCCATGCTCTAGACCTGAATCGCAAGCTGCCTTCCTCCCCATCTCAATGAGGATGCAAGGAAGCACTTCAGCTCTGGTGTGGCCTGAGTGATTCCTTTACTCCTCCTCACCCTGACCTGCTCCCTCACGGGTGAACAGCACCACCTGAAGAAGTGCTCGAGTCTCTCCAGCAGCTGCCCAGTTCCTAAGGTCCTCCATGTCCAGGCACTGCGGCGCTCTCTCTGGGACCCTCTTCCTGCACATCACCTCAGCCCACTGATCTTTCTGCTCTCCAGTTCCTCCCTGACCTGGGCTATTTGCACTCCCAGTCCCTTCTGTTTGGAAAGCTTTTCCTCCAAGCAGCTAAAGTGTGCAAAAGAAGGGGGTGCTGACAGTCCTCAGTACCTCTGCTGCCATGAGTGCTCTTGGCCAGCTGCTGCCTGTAGATCACCATATGGTCACTCTGCTCCCAAGTTCACCTCCCAGTGGAGACAACCCTGAACACAACGCCCAGGCCCCGCTCCTGACCTCATCCCTCTCCTCTTCATGACTTCTCTCAGGACCTGAAATCCACTTCCTTATTTGCTTGTTTCCATGTTCATGACCTATGGCCCCAACTCCTTATCCAGAATACAAGGTTCCACAAGGCAGGGACTGAGGTGTCTGCTCTCTCCAGCTCCAGCTCCAGTCCGTGGTGTGATGGATGTGACAGGCACCTGAGAAGCAGCTGTTATGGCTGTGGTTGCAAGGAGCTAGAGGTGGGCATGTTTTCCAAAATTTCAATCACACAATTTTCCATCTGGGGGAAAATGATTACAAGGCTTCTTACCTCCTGAGCTCTCTTACAGCTTGTTAATCTATTTTGCAGAGCTTACAAATATCCTTCCTAAACAAGGGAAAGATGGACGAGGCACCGAGCGGTTGGTATCACTGAACTGTAGATTTTTATTAGAACAAGTATTTCTCGTAGCTGTAAGCAAAGCGTTAGATTCATGAAGCTAATGCGCGTCTTGTGTCCACCCAAAGACGGCCAAGGAGTGAGAGAAGGACTCTCATACATGTCTTGGCTCTGCAGAGCAAAGCATTTCAGCCAGTGATCCATTGGGGCTCTAAATGTTTGCAAACTGTAAGGCACTGGGGTCAGGAGGGCATGTGAGGAGACACAGACACAGATCAAGGATTCCTAGTATCCCTGAGCCCTGTCCAGCAATTTCCCAGCTTCACCCTTGTCTCCCATGACAGGTGCCCAGAAAGGGTAGACAGCATCTGAGGGTGTTCATCATCTCCACTGAGATCCCAAGCAACCCAGAAGCTCTCACAGCTAACTTCCACCCTAACTTCCTGAAAGTCAAATTATGTTTTATCAACTTGCCATTGCATGTCCTGTGAATTAAAGCTCAATTAAAACCCAGATTTTGGTAAAATGCTTTTGCGCTACGTGCACTTCAGAAAGCCACTAATGTGACTCACAGAAGCATGACCCCATTCGATGAGGGGATTTTTGTCGGAACCCTTGGGACCCACCAGGCAGGGAGAAATCATTTTTTAAGACCCAATGGACAGGACACCCCGGTGCCCCCGAGGCCACAGTAGCCATTTGGGTTCTTGCTCAGGTACTGCTGGTGGTAGTCTTCTGCGTAGTAGAAAGTCTGTCCCTCCCGGATGTCAGTGGTGATCTGGTTGAAGCCATGCTCTGAAAGAACCTGTGAGGGGAGAAAGAGAGACCTCAGGACAATGCTAGACATAGGACCTCTGGAAGAGGAGGGCCAAGTGCTGCAGGAAGCAGATGGGGACATAGGTCCTGCTCTGGATGGGCCCTTCCCAGATGGACGATTCTGGGTGGATATGTATCCTGCTCTACCTCAGTGAACTGGGATTTGAAATCAGGTGTAGATTAGGTTTTTTGACTCTAGGATTTATGCTCTACCCACTGCCCCATGGCTGCCCCTTCACCCTCAGCTCAGGGACAGCCTCCTTACACCCTCAGATGATGGCACAGAATGTCCACCTCTCTGTAGCTCTGGGGAGCAGGATCCCTGCTCAAGTGTCCTGGGAACTCAGTATCTGTGGGGTCTGTGCTCTAAGCTCAAGGCCAAGTGGGCAGGGGAGCCAGATCAGGGGAGGATGTGGCCTGAGGGCCTGTGTCAGCCATCACTGCCCTCTGTGACCTAGTTTAAGTCCTGGTGGTATCTGCTACTAGGGAAGGAAACCTGTCACTACAGTTGAGGGAAAAGAACAGAGTTATTTGGGGCAGGAGATGGATTAGGAAATAGACGACGCTCCCCACAGATTCTAGACATTGCTTTTCCCTTTGGGATTCCAGCTGTGCCCTGATTCTTTCTGGTTGCAGGG
Organism: Geosciurus inauris; assembly: GCA_004024805.1. Taxonomy (NCBI): domain Eukaryota; kingdom Metazoa; phylum Chordata; class Mammalia; order Rodentia; family Sciuridae; genus Geosciurus; species Geosciurus inauris. Next base: position 73,501 of record PVHX01003206.1, read on the forward strand.
GCTGTCTGAGCACAAGGCTACAGAGACTCAACCCCAGTCACTGACTCCATCTGGCACAGAGCTGCCGAGTCAAGCCAGGGACCTGTGCTTTCATGAGGTGCTGACCAGACTGTCTGTTGGTCCATCTGAGATGAAATCCTCAAATTTGCTGGTGCCGTGAACTCAATGTTGGTTTGGACCATGTGTTGCCACTTCAGGCTTCTCCTGAGAACTCAACCTTTCTCCAGAATCTCCACTCAGCCCTCTGAGCCAGAATGAGGCAGATTTGCAATCGTACAGCCAAGCAGGCCAGGAGTGGTGAGGAACAGCGTCCTTGCCAAGGCTGGCTACTGGATCAGACAGCCCAGAAGCAGCCAGTGTTCTTGCAGGGTTAGAAATGAGAATTAGGAGCCATTCTAATGTCAGTTTTGACTCTTTTTTTTTGTAAACTAGCAATTATTGAGGGTCCACCATATACCATGCCCTGTGCGGACTTCACATGTGTTAATTTTAGCTTCACCACAGCCCTAGGAAGGAAGTCCTATTATCACCTTCCATATTTAACAGTGCATGTCAGACACTGTGCCTTGATCCTCGCCTCCTCAGTGCAGCCTGGGACTGCAGAGGTGGAGTGTGGGGACTACATTTCCCAGATTCTACCTATTGCTATGAATGGCCCACTTTTGATTCCACCAATGAGAGAAACCCATGTGGAATTTGGCAGGCTCAACACAGGGAGAGACTATTACCTGCAAGGTGACCCTGTGAGGACGGGAGGGCTATGTGCGGACAGCACACCTGTGACTTTGCCAGTTCGTCCTGGCTTCCCTCCATTCCCAGGCTGCAGGCCATTCAAGTCATTGGGCAATGAGTTTGGGATTTCTGTAGCCTCTTGGTGTCTTGAGATCTACTGGTGCTTCGTCTGGACCTTCACTTTGCAATGATTCTGTAAACACCAAACCCCCTTCATAAAATCCAGCCTGCTTGAACTACCTTGAACGTTTTCTGTGTCCTGAAGGCACTGCAGACGCCTTCAGGACACCGTGGCTGTGTGCATGGAATATTCTGGAGAATATGACGGGCAGGTGCTTGCTGCTCTAGGCAGCGGAGAGCTTGAACAGAAAAAGCTGAGCTCAGGACCCGACATGGGTGGCCCAAGGCGAGTTAAGAGAAGCAGAGAACTCCCATGATTGATGTGAAATCATCTCCTCTCTTGCGGCTGTAACCAAACACCAGACAAAAGGTTCTACCCAAGGACTCCCGGTTTGCAGCGAGCGGAGTTCTCCCTGGGGCTTCGGGCCAGAAGTGAGGGTGCCGGTTTCCCCTCCGCTGCCGGCTCACCTGGTTTCCCCCTCCCGCCCTGTGCTGTCGCACACCTGGCTGTCTTCCCTATTCTGGGGAGCTGACCCCTGTTCTGAGGGGTCCTTCGCCGCTTCCGGTCTTGTCCACCCTCAGCGCCAGGACCCGCCCAGGCGGGCCCAGGTGTCTTGCCACCGCCCCCAGGGGTCTGTTCCCGCCGAGGCGACGGCGCGCGACTGCTCTTTCCAGGCGGCTGGGCAGTAAGGGCCACGGGCGGCGGGATCCCGGGGCAGGCCCGCCAGGCTCCGAAGTCCCGCACCCGGCCTGGCGGGCTCGCAGGGAGGCCTTTGCTCGCGGCTGCAGTTCCAGCGCACGGCCGCAGGGTGGCAGGCGCTGCGCTCGGATCCAGGAGCCGCCCCAAGCCCGGGAGCAGCAGCCACGGTGGCCCCGGTGGCCCAGCCGCACCCTGCTCCCGCCTCTCCCAGGACCCTTCCCCGTCCCGTCTTCCACTCACCCAAAAACAATGATATGCAGGCGTTTGCTTTCCCTGAATCTTTTTGGCTGTCAACACAGGGGACCGTGACAAGCACACCCCACAACACTTAGGTGACTCTGGGCTCTCGGCTCTACGGCCTCCGGCCAAGATGCTGCTCCTCTCAAGAACGCCAAAGGGTTCAGCGTGAAGACTCGCTCCCCACACGCGCTCCACTTCCCCCTCTACCCCACCTCAGCTGACCCCACAGACCAGCGGCACCTTATGAAGGCGGAACCTGAACACAGAGCTCCCCCAAGCTCCCCTAGCAGCAAGAGAGCAGGATCTCCTGCCTCCCACAGGCCCCGAGGGCCACTGGCCTTCCAAACACTGGATTCCTCACAAACTTCCCTAACATCTGAGTCCAGCAGAGGCCAGAAGACAAACTAGAGCTTCAGGAAGGCAGAGTTGACATCAGAGGTGTCTAAGGGTTGTCAGGAGCTTGCGGGACCCTCCGGTGGCAGATGCCAGATGCAGGCTGCCATTTCTTTCATTTTCTCATTTCATTATGCTAGCGATCCCGTGGGGGCAGGGTCACTATTCTGACTTAGTCCAAGAGGAAACAAAAAGCAGTTAAGAACCTTGCTCAAGTTCATGTGCCAAGAGTTAGTGGTGGGTTGGGATAAGGATCCAGGCCTGTCTGGCTCTGGATTCCAGGCTCCTTCTCACACACAGGCCGGTCCCAGAATGGGGGACTGGAGGGAAGGCACATAGGCCCCGGGGAACTGAGGATGCGGAGGAGCACAAGGCTGTTATGAATCCACAAGAGAGTTGTGCTGGGATTCCACAGGGCAGGAACTGGGAGTGAGTGCAGGGTGCCGCCTCTGGAGACACATGTGTGCGCGCGTGAGCACGCATGTGGGGCAGAGGGGCATGCTGCACGTGGGTGTGTGCCTTGTGTGTGTGCATCCAGTGCTCATGGGACGCTGCGTGACTCACACTCAACCTCGCCATGGACTGACCTACACACACCTTTCACTTTTCAGAAAATGATCAGAATGAAGCACTTGAACACAGGTTGGTGGTGCTGAACGCCTTGGGGAGAGTCCAGCGAACACTGTGCATGCTCTTCCCATAGGAAACACAATCAAACATTGGCTTATCCTTTCGAAGGATTCTGTGACCCTCTGGAGTCCAGCCACAGCCCAGGATTCAGAGCCTGAGACAGGGCTGCCGGTTCAAAGATGTCATGGCCACTGCCCATCCCCCAGCAGCCACCACTCACAGGGGTGGGGAAATATGCAGGCATATCTGATCAGCAGTGACCGTCCTCAAGGCAGATGACTCTGATCACAGTTAGACGGCCCTGTAGCAAGGAGAGGTGGCTGTGCTTGCTTCAGGAAAGTCACCAGGAAAGAAAGAGCAGTTCAGACCTTTGTAGACTATTTTTGAAAGGCTCATGAAGTCTGATCCAAGCAAATCCCATTTCCTTTACCCACCCAAAGAATTCAGGCTCAAGTGTTGGGTTTGTGTGTTATTATTTGTCAAACATACCTGTGTATTTCATTTTATTTGGTGATAATTTTTAAAGCACTCTAATTGTTAGAAGTTCTTTTTCTAGAAGTTAAATTTATGATACTGAGCCCATAAGAAATTGGGGTTTGACTTCAAAGAGCTCAACTGGGAGCCAGTCAAGTCTGTTTTACAGACAGGACACAGGGATGCAGAAGCCATTCCTCAGTCTGCCCCTAGTGCCAGCAGGGAGCTCCTACCTGGCACATCTTGTTGGTTTCTACCTTTCCCTTCTGAACTGAAACACCACTTTAGTACATTTTAGATCTGATTGTGTCCAATTTAATGCTGTGTTTCTGCCCAGAGCACACACACCAACATGGTACACACATGTTACAAACACCCCATGCAGGCTTTGTAAGTTCAGCCAGTGTCGATGCCTAAGTCAGCAGTGTTGGTCCATGGACAGCTTCCGGCTCACCAGATGGCCATCCATCAAAATTTCTGAGACAGGATATGAAATGACTGGCATGGTTTTAAAATAAAACCACTAGAAAGGAAAACATCATCCATTTGGAGCTGAGCAGAGGCTCCCACGTGTCTGGTTCAGTGTGGCATAGGCAGGAGCAGCCACCAGCCTGGATCACTGCCCACAGTGGCCCAGCCAGCCACAGGAGGTAGATGAGTTGCTTGTCAGCAATGCCAGGAAGGACTCCAGACCCATAGCTCCTGGCTCTGGAAGAATGGAATTGCCCTGGGAGTCAGTTACCCTGGGCTCAAGCAAGAAGGGCAAAGCTCCTCCACCAATGTGACAGTGATGGAGAGTGCTCAGCAGGGCTGATGCCCCTACAAGGCCCAGGCAGAGTGCACTGACCTGTCCCCACCTTGCCAACTGATGAGAAGGAAAACAGAAAAGGAGGTGACACATTTAGATCTAATTTGGTCCATTTAAAAACCTGCTTATGCAAATGATGGCCTCTAGACAGAAGGAGTTGCTTCTTGGAAGGGCTGCAGTGTCCCTGTCCTTCCCCAGACTCTGCGGATCTGTCACACAGTTAATGGCTTTCATGATCTATTCCTCTGTGTCCCCTACACCCTGAAGGTAAATCACAGGGTCTTCTCAGCTGCCAGTGTATTTTTTTTGGTTTGCAATGCAGAATGACAGAGCTGCAGACTGAGCTTTGTCTCTGTGGAGACGGGAGGAAGGATGGGGTTCAGGGTGCTCTCCCAACCAAGAAGCCTCCCAAGGCCACCCTGGCTCCTCAATGTGGACAGTGGCAGCAGCTTGCTCAAGATGCAAAATCTGTGTCCCTCTCCAGACCACTGAGTCAAAATGATCTGCAGGGGCTGCATGTGTTACGATTTGAGACACTCTGCCCTATGGGACAGGGGTGGAAGACTGTAGGGTGGTCACCAAGTTCTCCTGCCCTTTGCCCTGAGGTCAGATTGCCCACGCGAGTGGCTTTGGCCAACAGGCTACCAGTGGAAGTGACCCGTGTGGTTTCCGGCAGAGGCTGTGATGCTCCAGCAGGAGCCCTGCCACTTGTCTCCTTGCCACAGTGAGCAGCAAAGTACCCCAGATGACACTCCATCACCCCAGGCCTAGGAAAGGAGAGTGAGAACCAGGGAGCAGAGCCCCCAACAGAATGGTTTGCTTCTTCCATTGGTCCCACCCAACACTGCCTGGGAAATGAAGAGGACCTCTGTCCATGAAGAGGACAGACTTCACTGGAGGAGACGGGACTTCCACGGTCACGAAAATCCTATGGAAGGCAGAAGGAATGTTCCAGAATGTTGAAAGTGCAAAGAGAGCCCTTTGAGCAGTTGGAGGAAGGAAAGGTCTCTCCAGCTGGGAAGGGGCTTCCTGGAGGAGATGGGAGTGAACCTGGAATTTCACAGTGGGTGATTTGCTGTTGTGCAGGGCAGGTTCTGAGCTGAGGGGACCCCATGATCAAGCCTGGGGAGGTCAGGGGGGTAACCTGGCATATCTGAGGAGAGCTGACAGGCCTGGAGGAGAGGGGCAGGCAGGGTCTGGTACTGTCAAGAATAAGTGCAAAGGTGGGGGCAGAGCAAGGAGCCCAGCAGTCGGGGACTTGGTGGAGGCGGGGAGCACTGGACAGCAGGAAAAGACGGAAGCAGTGATGGAGGGGGAGGTCCTCAGGCCCCGTGGAGGGCAACCAGCTGCGTGCTCTTTGTTCTTCCACTGCCCGGGGTCATGGGGGCATGAAGGAGTGCTTCACAGGACTAGAGGGGCTGCCTGCTCCCAGGCCAAGGTGGTTATTGTCTCAGAGGCTCGCTTGCTGGCCTGCGGCAGGGTCCACAAGGCTGACTGAGCTGAGGCTCAGTCCTTGATCTCCTGTCTCCCCACACCTTTCAAATTCCAAGCACTGGGTGCATGAAGACTTGCCTACCTTGGGCACCACCAGGCTAGCCTGGGCCAGGCGGACCTTGGCCTCAAAAGGAGGAGGGTGATCCCTGACCTCCTGCTCAGGCTAGAGGACAGGCTCAGGGTCCTGTGACTGAGATGTGCCACCGCCCTCTGGCTCTGGCTTAGACAGCCGCCTCCACCCAAAAAATGGTTCACATCAATCACACATTCAAGGACTGCTGGTTTCTCTTGGTTTGATCTTTCCTTTGAGGTCTGCTAGTTGTGAAGAAGAATTCAAATGACCTTCCCTGCATGGATCTCTCCCTCTCTCTCTCTCTCACTCTCCTATCTGTATCTCTGAGGGGTTATAATCTGCTTTTCATATCTGTAATCAATTAACAGCAACCTATGTTTTTTGTCTTAGCATTTAGTACACAAAGGAAACCACTTTTCCCTTTTCAGAAAAGCCAAGGACACCAGGTTTCACCTTGGGAATGAAATGCAGATTTCATTAAAAGAAAAGATCCTTCATTAAGATCCTTCTTAAGTTCAGAATGCTGACTCCAGCAGTGCCCAAGAGCCTTTCTGGATGCCACCATTTCTCATTTACGTGCAAATCCCAGCGACTCAGCTGCAAGACTGATTCCAATTTGAACAGTTCACAGAGTGGCCAGTGGTGCTAGAAGGTTCTCAGGATGTGGGACTTCTAGTGTCAAAGTGAGGACAGTCTCAGGAGAACTGGGATCCTCCAAGCTGCAGAGCCTCTAAAGAAAGTCCTTCTAGTGTGTCACCAGCATCGGGCAGTTTGTTTCACCCACTTGGGCCTCAGTTTCCTCAACTGTAAAATGAGAAGGTTAAATCAGGAGGTTGTCCTCCTGGGAAACCTCCTTCTCTCTTTGAGCCCAGTCTTCTAGTCTTCCAGAGCTTTCTAACTGGGTTCCTTTCTTTTTTTCTACAGATAATCATTTTATTGAGATAGAGTTTATACACCATATAGTTCACAACTTCAAAATTTCACCCTTTTAAAGTTTACAAGATTTTTAGCATTGCTCTAGTTTGGATCTTGAATGTTCCCCAAAAGCCCAGGTGATAAAAGCTTGGTCCCCAGTCCACAGTGCTATCGAGAGGTGGTGGAACCTTCAGGAGGTGGGTGGAGCCCGGAGGGTGGAAGTTAGCTCATGGGCCGTCCCTCTGTCCCTCTTGACTTCCCAGCTATCTGCCAAGAGGCGGGCAGGCTCCTCAGCCACACCTCCACCATGGCGTGTTGCCTCTCCACAGGACACAAAGCACCAAGCCAATCATGGACTGAAGCCTCTGACACGGAGAGCCAAAGTCAACCTTTCCTTTGTATAGTTGATTATCTCAGGTATTCTGTTACAGTGATGGAAGCCTGACTAACACAAGCATATTCTTAGATTTATAGTGCAACCATCCTTATTTTTTGTCCATTCTTTTTCCTGTTACTCATACTGGATAATCTCCACTGACTTATTTTCAAGTTTGGTCTTCTTTAATTTGACAACTCCCATAGGGTAGTTTTCTTTGAGAAAGCCTTTGACAAAATTCAGCACCCATTCATGATTTAAAAAAAAAATCTGAAGAAACTAGGGCTAGGAGGAACCTACTCCAACATCATAAAGGCTATGTGTAAAAAACCCAAAGACAATCTCATGGTAAATGGGGAAAAACTAAAAGCATTTCCTTTAAAATATGGGACAAGACAAGGATGTCCACTCTCACCACTCTTATTTAATATAATATAATATTTTATATAATATTCTCCTTAGACGATCCAAAAAAATCTCCACCAAAAGACTGCTAGAGCTAATATATGAATTCAGCAAATGGGCCAGTTACAAAATCAACACACAAAAAATCAATAGCTGGTGGCAGGGCTGGCGGGGGGCGGGGCACACTCCTACAATCCCAGTGACTGGGGAGGCTGAGGCAGGAGGATCACAAGTTTGAGGCTAGCCTCAGCAACTTAGTAAGACCCTGTCTCAAAATAAATAAAATATAAGAAGGGCTGGGGATGCACCTCAGTGGTTAAGCCCCCGGAGTTCAATCCCTGATACCAAAAACAAAGAACAAAAAAAAAAACCAAAACAACCATAACAACAAAAAAATAGCTTTCCTATATACCATCACTGAATCTACTGAGAAAGAAATCAGAAAACCAATCGCATTCACAATGGCCTCAAAACAAAAACAAAAAGTAACCCTGTGATTAAATCTATGGTTCTCTACAAATGAAAACTAAAAAACACAGAAGAAAGACATTGAAGAAGACACAAGAAGACAGAAAGATCTCTATGCTCAGATAGGCAGGATTAATATTGTTAAAATGGCCCTACTACCAGAAATAATATACAAGTTCAATGCAATCCCCATCAAAGCACCAATGACATTCTTCATAGAACTAGAAAAAACAGTCTTAAAATTCATTTGGAGCCGGGTGCGGTGGCTCAAGCCTGTAATCCCAGCACTTAGGGAGGCTGAGACAGGAGGATCTCGAGTTCAAAGCCAGCCTCAGCAATGGCGAGGTGCTAAGCAACTCAGTGAGACCCTGTCTCTACATAAAACACAAAATAGGGCTGGGATGTGGCTCAGTGGTCGAGTGCCCCTGAGTTTAATCCCCAGTACCAAAAAAAAAAAAATTCATTTGGAAGAATAAAAGACCCAGAATAGCCAAAGCAGTTCTAAGCCAAAGAAACAATGCTGGAGGCACCACAATACCTGACTTCAAATTATTCTACAGAGCTCTAGTAACACAAACTGCATGGCACTGGCACAGAAACAGACACATAGACCAAGGGTACAGAACAGAAGACACAGAGACAAACCCACACATCTACAGTCACATGATCCTTGACAAAGCTGCCAAACACATACATCAGAGAGAAGATGGCCTTTTCAACAAATGGTGCTGGGAAAACTGGTTATCCATATGTAGAAGAATGAGATTAGACCCTTACCTCTTACCTTGCACAAAAATCAATTCAAAATGGATCAAAGACCTCAGAATTAGACCAGAAACTACGCAACTCCTAGAAGAAAACACTCCTAAAGCTCAGAAAATAATTCCAAGGGTTAATACATGGGATAGCACCAAAGTAAAAAGCTTCTGCACAGCAAAGGAAATAAGATGTGGAGAGAGACCCTACAGAATGAAGAAAATCCTTGCTAGCTCCTCTTCTGACAGAGGATTAATATCTAGAATACATAAAGAACTGAAAAAACTTAGCACCAAAAAAACACCCAATTAATAAATGGGCAAATGAATTAAACAGACACTTCTCAAAAGAAGAAATACAAATGGCCAACAAATGCATGAAAACAAGTGTCCAACATCACTAGCAATTATGGAAATGCAAATCAAAACCACACTGAGATTTCATCTCACATCAGTCAGAATGGCAGTCATCAAGAATACAAACAATAATGAATGCTGCCGGGGATGTGGAGCAAAAGGAACACTTTATACTGTTGGTTTAAAAGACTGTTTATACTATTGGTCTAAAAGTTTTTGCTGGGATTGTAAATTAGTACAACCTCTATGTAAATCAGTACGGAGCTTCCTCAAAAGAACAGATAAAGAACCACCCACCGTATGACCCAGCTATACCAATTCTCAGATTTATCCTAAAGAACTCAAGTTATGCTACAGTGACACGTGCATACGCATGTTTAAAGCAGCACAATTCACAACAGACAAACTATGGAGCCAGTCTAGGTGTCCATTAATGGATGAATGAATAAAGAAAATGTGGCACATGTGGAGTTTCATTCAGCCACACACACACAAAAATGAAATCATGTCATTTGCAGGAAAATGGATGGAAATTGAGACCCTTATGTTGAGTAGATAAGTCAAACTCAGAAGATCAAGGGTTGTATGTTTTCTCTCATATGCAGAAGCTGGAGAGGAGAAAGAAAAAGAAAGATGGGGGTGGATCTCATGAAAACTAAAGGGCGATCAGAAGAGAATAGGACCAAGGGGTCGGAGGTGGGGTGGGGGAGGAGAAATGTTGGGGAGGGATAGTGACCAAACTACATTATTATATCATGTGCATACACTCAAATGAAACAAGTCCCATCATTATGTAAAACTACAATGCACCAATAAAAAACGTGGATTAAAAAAAAGATTCCATCTTTGAGTTTCTACTTAGTTCTGTTTAGTTCCAGAATGTTTTTAGTTCTTTGTCTTGTAATTTCTACCTCCTTATTGATATTTTTTATTTAGTGAGATATTGTTTTTATATTTTACTTTAATTCTTCAGGTGTGGTTTCCTTCAGTTTTTTCAGTCTATTTATAATAGCTAACCTACAGCCTTTGTCTAGTAAGTTGTACTTTCGCGTTTGTCTCTTAATTTTTTTTCTTGAAAATGGGACATTTTACATATATAATGCAGCCAGTCCAAAATCAGGTTACTCTCTCCCACAATGAGTGGCTATGGTTGTCTGCTGCAGTTGTTGATGCTTAGTGACCTCCTTCTCTGCGTCCCCTTCCATGTCTGACCATTGAGGAAGCCCCTTCGCGGCCCTGAGGCGCCAGCACCCCGGGCTTGCAGGGGGCGCTGTGTGGGTGCTGGAGCACACCTGCAAGGCTTCAGCACTTAAACTCCGCCTGGTCTTCGCTCTTGTCTTGCCTTAGGGTCAGTGATGTCAGCGGGGATGGGGGAAGTTCCCTTCCACCCCACAAGGCTCACTGAAGACTCAGATCACCAGAAGGCAGCACTGGATTTATTCAATGGTCACGTGTTCTCAGGAGCCTCCTACAATTGCCGCTCAAAGAAAGGGCCACCGTTTAAACACCTTCTTCCCATGAGAGAGAGAAGCGGGGCTGCCGGCATTTTTGGAGGAATAGTAAACGATTTTTAGGAGAGACAAATGAGCCTGGGACAGAGCTCCCCTCGGCTGGGGGGCTGCAAGGGCTGCTAGACAGAGGCAGGAGCCGCGTCTCCATCCTGAGCAGAAGCACCTTCTGGCACAGTCTCCCAGCTGCCCCTGGAGCTGCCCTAGAGGAAGACATGAAAGCCTGTCTGGGCTGGGGACCTTGAGGCTCTTCTCTAGTGGCTAATCCTTCCTGCTCTTTGATGAGGTTCCTAGGAAGGGGGCTTCAGAGAATTGCATTTCTTTCAGAAATTTCCTCAGTCAGAAAAGCGAGCTTCAGAGAGAGCCCGCCTGTGCCGGGAGGGGCAAGAGGAGGTGAGGAAGTCCTGGAGCTGGGGCAGCCTCTGTGTCTTCCGGTTCCTTTAATGGAAAAGTGCTCAGCCAGCCCAGGCACCAGCCTCTGGGTCTTGCTGTCTGGCCCCAACAGGGCCTTCTCAGGAAAACGCACGCCTGTCTGCTTACCATCGCCCAGCTGAAGGGCATTTGGTTGTCTCCAGTTTTGGTTCTCAGGAATATGGCTGCGTAAGCATCTGGACCGGGTCTGTGCGAGCACACCTCTTCTTTCTCTTAGGTAAACATTTAGGAGGGGGCCTGCCGGGTCACAAGAGGAGAAGTAGAGAGCTTGGCAGGAAGTTTCCAAGCAGTTTTCCCAACTTTTCGCCTTCCTACCATCAGCACATGAGGTCAGCAGTGCCCTGCAGGATGCCAGCACTGGCACTGTCACTGTTTTTAAATTTCTCCTTAATGTGGATTGTGGTGTCTCAGGATAGTTTCACTGTGCTTTTCCCTAATCATGAACGACAACACTGGGCATCTTTTTTTTTTTTTTGGTACCAGGGATTGAACTCAGGGGCACTCCACCACTGAGCCACATCCCCAGTCCTATTTTGTGTTTTATGTAGAGACAGGGTCTCACTGAGTTGCTTAGCGCCTTGCCGTTGCTGAGGCTGGCTTTGAACTCGCGATTCTCCTGTCTCAGCCTACCTAAGTGCTGGGATTACAGGCTACTAGGCATCTTTTAATGTTCTTATTTGTCTTTTATATATCTTTAGTAAAATGTCTGTTCAATTTTTTTGTCCATTTTTTAATTGGCTGCTTTGTATTTTTGGTTTTGAGGAGTTTTGTATATATTCCAAAAATTATGTTTTGATCGCAAATGTCTAACCCTTGTCTCAAGACTCAGCATGCTCCCATGGAGCTTCCTGGCTCTGCACCTATAACACAGCATTTCACATTATACATAATATCTGAATCTATATGTGCCTCTCTGTCTACCCATCTACACACACACATTTACACACATGCATACACCCACAAAGCTTCTTAAGCCAGCTTTCTTTTTCAGTTTACTTCAGGAAACATTTACCGTGTCCTCTTCAGGCACTGTACGAAGTACCTGGGAAGCAGACTTGAGCAGCACCTAGCTCCAGCAACTGCCGAACTTTAAGTTTTAAGAACATATTAAATTTGGAATAAATTAAGAAGTATGTTAAGAACGACTACATGTAATACATCAGCTTTTTTAGTAGAAAACTGATTATTTGCTTAGATAATGATTGAAACATTTTCATTATGACATTGTAAAGGTCATTCGTTACCATTAGTAAATCCCTTCTTTAATAAGAGTCAACAATATTCCTCAACACAGCCCTTCCTTAAAATATCATTTATTCCAAAAGAACGCAGTTTGTGTCAGAAGATTTCAGCTGCAATTTTAAGTGGATATTTCTATGTTCTGAGTTTATGAAATGTGATAAAAGCCAAGCCCAAAGACAAAACACTCAGGGTGTAGCATACATGCCTGCTATAAGCATGGGCTCCTTGGGACAGCCCTGAAAATGTTCTATTGAACTGTAATTCAATTGTCTATCTGCACAACTCCTAGCAGAGTCTCCTGAACACAGAGAAAATGAACTTTTTATAGTAACTAAAGGAGCACCCACAATTTCTTAATATCCTCTTACACTAAGTCTAAAAAATGAAACCTGGCAACTTTATTGCTTTTTTCTTTTTTTAACTCACTGATTAAGACAGTAAAAGTTGTGCTCATTTCAATATTAAGAAATTAAAACCTCCTTTGAGACTCCCCCTGCCCTGGGGTAAGTTACATCTGTCAACTGCAAACAAGCTGGCCAGCTCGCAAGCAGAAAACCTCCCTTGGGCTGCCATCCCGATAACCTCGTGCTACACTGTCTAGGGCTTTTAAATATTATCCAAGGAAACTAAAAATAGGATGAAAAAATTAGACATGAGCACTTAAGATACAGACTGCTGTCATGATTCAGCTTCTAGCCTGACTGTGCTACAGAAAGAAGAGCAGCAGCTTTGGTTTCCTCTGAAGCTTAGCAATGACCCGGGGTGAGGGGTGAGGACTGGCCCCACCCAGAATGGGAGGTGGAGGACCCCAGGTAGGGCTCAGTGGCTGCTGGTGATCAGAGCCACATATGCAGTCTAGTTCTAGGCAGGGGCACCTCGATTTCTAAACAGGGATCAAGGAAGGACTCTGGCGTCTTGGATTCTTCCAATTGCCAATGCAGTACTGAAAAGAAGACAGAGGGCCTGAGTGGGGATAAGGTGCAGGGATTCCTGGGCAGGGTGTTTACACTTCTTCTTCTTTTTTTTTTTTTTTTAGTTGTAGATGGACACAATGTCTTTATTTTATTGCTTTGTATGTGGTGCTGAGGATCGAACCCAGGGCCTCACGCATGCGAGGCAAGCGCTCTACCACTGAGCTACAATCCCAGCCCCGTTTACACTTCTTAACAATGATTTTTTGTCTTTTTTTGTTGTTGTTGTTTGTTTTTTGAAAGGAGGAAGAATGGGAGGGAAAGTGAGAGGGAAAGAGAGGTGGAGAAAGTGGCAGCGTGGGGGTAGGAAGAATCCAAAGTAGGTCGTGAGTAGTCTTTGCCAAAGCATAATCTTCATTTTCATTTTTTATTTTTTTTTTGGTACTGGGGATTGAACTCAGGGGCACTCGACCACTGAGCCACATCCCCAGCCCTATTTTGTGTTTTATGTAGAGACAGGGTCTCACTGAGTTGCTTAGTGCCTCGCAGTTGCTGAGGCTGGCTTTGAACTTGCAATTCTCCTGTCTCAGCCTCCCTAAGTGCTGGGATTACAGGCTTGAGCCACCGCACCCGGCTGCATAATCTTCACTTTCTCCAAGGCTCAGGACCAGTGGAAGAACTGGAACTCCCTCCAGAGAAGACAGCAGGAACATAAGCTAATTATACAATTTGAATTTGCATATAATCGGCATGTTTTGTGGATAAGACAATAAAAATCCGTGTGGAGTGAAGTTCTGGTAGCACAATATACTTAACGTAGCACTCAGCACCTCTAAGGGTCAAAACCCCCTTGTGCTATCTCCAGGGGTGCTCAGGCACTGCATGTCGTACAGAGGTTGGTGGCCAGAGGGTCTGAGCTCGGCCACCACATGACCTTGGCCACTACATGATCTTGTGCACCTAGCACTAAGGGGTGGCCTTCTTTCCTGTAGCACAGGGATGAGATTCAGTCCTCTCAGCGCTATTTTGAGGGGTGGATGAAATGATATGTCTGGAATAATGCATTCAATGGGGTCTATTTTTGCAGTGCTCTTCACTGGTGCTAGTTGTTTCAGTCATGCTCTGGCCTTCCTGAGCCAATGCAAAGTCACCTGGGGTTTATGAGGTGGGAAGGCTGTGCCCAAAACGGGGGAAACCAAGAACCCAACCAAAGCCTCGTTCTACCTTTCCTGAGTTCCACCTGTACACCCAAATGAGTGGCTTGGCTTTTCACAGGCTATTGACAGTTGTGGCACTTTGAAGACACAATCGGTGGGCTAGACTTCCCACGCCAGAGAGCTGGGGTACCTGGCCAAGCTCTCCATCCTCCAGTGTCACAAGTGACGGCAATGGAAGCCCAACACAGGCTTGAAGGATGATGGCCTTCCTCTGACTTGCTCTGTCTAGGCAGGGACATCTCCATGGATGTCTGCTAGATCCCAGTGCAAATCCTGTGTCCCCCGGAGACAAGGAGACAAGGAATGGAGGGACTCAGAGCTCCTGGTGCTTGAGTGCTTGCTCTGTGCCACACTCTGTCCTGCTTGCGTGGAAAACACTGTCTTCCGTGAGCCTCGTTTGGTGAAGGAAGTGTCATCAGCCCCCTGGCAAGGGGCCACTCAGAAAAGAGGGGTGAGTGCTCTGACCCTGCATCACATGCTCTCGACCACTCAGCACTCCTGCTTAACTGCCAGGCATCCACGTCCACCGTGTGACAACACAAGGCTGGGTCCAGGATCCCAACGATAACAAAATCCAAGGACGCTCAAATCCCTTACATAAGACAGCCTAGCACGTAACCGGCGCAACCCTCTGCATACTTGAAATCATCTGTGCGTTACTTGTAATACCCAGCACAAGGCAAACACCCCGAGAACAGCTGCCATGCTGTACTGTTCAGGGAACAATGACAAGAAGAATGCCTATGCACGTTCACTACGGACGCGACGGTTACCATCATCCGCCGCTGTTGGCTGGACCCACTGACGCGTAACCGTGGATACAGGGGGCCGGCGGTGCCTCACTCACATACCTGTTTAACATGATGGATGTTTTCATTACATATTCCTGCTTAAATATCACTGTGAAGATGTGATAAGAGGGGTCCCCTAACAGGGGTCCCAGCTAGTCACCCAGAGAAGCTCGATTTTTGTGGTTTCCTCCCAGGCCTGTGGCTGTCTCTCTCTGGCTTGGGTTTCCTGCAGAAAGCAACTTCTCTGTGATGACAAGCCTTTGCTGCTGTGATCAGCTTTGGGACAAAATTAGAGTTGGGGCAGAAGCTCATCGCTCGTGGACTGCTTGCCAATCAGAAGTCTCTGCCACCTGCTGGTTCCTCCTCGCCACCCTGTTAGTGCACGCAGAGTCTCGCACTGCTTGCATGGCGTGGGGACTGGCGTGATGGCTGAATCGGTACCAGTTCCTGGCGTCCAAAGAATCAGAATCCTCCACTCACCTCGCCATCCCCAGAACGCCAGACCCAGCCACCAACCCTGAAGCCACCCTCTTCCTCCCCTCCTTCTCCCTCTGTGGGCCCCAACACCGTCATCCCCCGCCCCAAGTCATCCCCGTGCCATCATCTGCTCCCTGCCTGACGTCCCAGAGCGAGCCAGTCACAGGAAATCCAGAGGGATGCATCCTGAATGGCTCACAGTCCATCCCTGACACTTGGACGGCTCCGCCTCAGTGACCTCAACACTCCCTAACTCCATTCCTGTCCTGACCTGGCCGCAGGGGAGCTGACCTGAGGCTGCGGAGAAGGCACAGCATTTCCCCTCACCCTCTGCTCTGCGCTGCGCAGCACCACCTCTGGTTTGTCACTTTTGCAGCCACACAAAGACGTGGAGCCGGCAGGGAAGTCGCCCGAACCACACCTTCCAGGAGAGGAAGACCCCTGCCTCAAAGGCAGAAGGAGCAGGCAGTGTGCAGGGGACCCACTGCGTGACAGGCACCACTTCTCTGAGGGGGACGTGAGGAATGTGCAAGTAGCCAGGGCAGGAGGACAGACTCCACAGCCCGGGGCTGTGCTGCCCCACCTGGATTACTTCTAGTTCATCTGCCCTGGGCACCCTGTCCTCCTGAAAGGACATCCACTTACCAGCATGACCTGGGCCAAGTCAGCCTACCTGAACTTAAATTTGCTTAGCTCTAAAATGAGAACGTTATCTAGTAGAGATCTTAGTTGAAAGTTCACAAAACACTCTCCAGGAGGCTATAATGCTCATTTTCTAGATGAATAACAGGAGTTCAGAGAGGTTCAGTAACTTGCCCAAGGTCATGCAGCTTACAAGTTGCCATGACCACTGGAGACCATGCTCAGGACACCACGCTAGACATTTTCTCAGTGAAGAACATAGATAACCTGTCACCTGCCACTCCCAACACAAGTGGGTAAGTCATGTTTGCAGTTCCAGCCTGACCCACAGGCCCCAGGTTGTCCCCGTCCCCACCCAGGGAATTAGATGAAGGGAAATTCACTACATTTCTCCCTGAATTTGGAAAGCAAGAAACATAGTACCGGGGTCCCCGGCCTTATTCTGACCCTACTCAGGTCACTAAAAATGCACTTGCTGCAGAGGGTCTTGCCCAGGGAGACCCTCAGGAAACAGCTCCCAGCTGCCACTCCTCGGTGCCGTGTGCTCCGCTGTCCGTGGTGGCTGAGTGTGTGGGGCGTGGGGCGCCATGCGTCTTCCCTCAGTGCCCGGCCCCTTCCTGACACCTGCCTCCACGCTCCACTTGGATCCGCTCAGGTGCTGTAAAATAGTGATGGATTGAGGCTCTGCAGGTGTCCAGGTTCCAGGGAAAGGAAAGTGACAGCTGAGGTGACAGGGTGAGAAGGAGAGAAAGCGGGGCGTGGAGCAATGGTCCCATCCCCTCTCCCCTTTAAGAACCTGGCACCAGGAGCTCATCTCCTTCATGCCAGGGATGGAGCAGCAGAGACTTGGCCATGGCCTCAGCCAGATGTCACCCTCATCTGGCTGCCTTGGCTGGTGAGTTGTTTGGAATGAGCAGCCCAAACCCTGCATGGGTGCCCTGGGCCCCTATAAGGCTGTGGGCAGCAAAGCCGGGGGACCTTGGCCCTCGCACGGGTCAACCAGCATGGCTCTCTGCTTAGGCGCAGGCTGGAAGAAGGCAGAGAGGCCGTGGAGGGTGGGCTTGCCCGAGCTACGCTGTGGGCCCCTGCTCCCTGTAGCACCAGGCCCGCACAGAGGTCTTGCTACTGCACAGACCAGGCTCCCAGCGCATTTCAGATGCTGTCACAGAGCAGCAGCTCCCGGGGTCTTCTGTCCTGTGTAACAGGACCACACTGGGGAACAGACGGAGGGAGGGCAGGCCGGCCCGGCCCCTGCATCTGGAGGCCTGTGGCTGCTGGGCCTTGGTGGACTTCACTGGGGCAAGGCCAAAGCCATCCAGGAGGAGCCGTGGGTGCCTAGCCAGCCCTCCAGCACCAGAAGACACATGGCTGCACTTGAGGGAGGGGCCGAGCCTGAGAGCGAGCACATGCTAGATTCATGGCCAAACACTGAGGGGTCCCAGGCTGAGGTGGGGGCCCAGGGGAGCCCGGGGTGCAGGAAGGAGCCCTACACAACTCTGACCTGGAGGGTGCCTTCTGGGAGGGTGCCTTCAGGCGGAGTTGAGGCTGGGCTGGGGTTTGCACACGCATCAGCCTGTGCGGGGGAGGAGGTGCCCAGGCACAACCTGCCAACCAGACTGTTTTGGTCACCATCTGCCATGGAGAGTCTGGGCACCTGTCAGAAACAGCTGCTGAGGGCAGATCATAGGTAAGGGAGGGTGCAGCCCGCCCACCGGGACAGCCACACACAGGGCACACTGCCTGGCCCCTCAGGAATGCCAACTGTTTGCCGGAGGCCATGCCGCCACAGAGGCACATGACAAACCCTGTTCCTTCACCTCCTCGGGGCAGGGTGGGGACCTTCACTCTCTTGCCTCCCTGGCTGCTGGTGGATGGTCACTGGCTAAGGAGATGACATGCCAGATTCCCTATGGGGAAGGGAAGGCTCCAGGGAGACGCTGCTCAGGGGTGTGAGCTCAAGGACTCCGTGGTGGAAACCCCGGATCCGGATCCGTCCTGGAGGAAGAACAGCAACTGGTCATCCTCCTGGCACTGCAGGTCGGGGTGAGGGCCGAGGCCACTGGTTGAACCCAGCACGGGGCTGCATCTGCACAGCATGGTGACTTGGTGAGACAATTTCCCAAGTGAGCTCATACACTGCCCACCATGGTGTGAGAGTCTGTCACGTATTCAATGCTCGAGAGCCACGGCGTTTTCTACTTAGGTTGCGGGGTGAAGGGACTCAGGGACACATGTACAGCAGTGCATGCGAAGCCAGGAGGGAGTCTGGCTGTGTCAGCCTGAGCCTGGAACCAGGCGGCTCCTCTGCCACCTCCTCCCACGGGCCTCCGGCACGCAGGGGTGCAGCTGAGGCCTCTCCTGGAGCCTCCTGAGAGCCACTTGGGGGCCATGGAGCCACGGCCCCCAGCAAGCACTCCTGGGGTCCACCCGAGGTGCTCTCCATCTAGGCTCTGCGACCCTGGCATGGTCGGTCTTCCTTGGAACCAGGTCACCACAGCACCCCCAGGGCCCTTCTTTTGGGAGCTCCAAGGAACAGGGACCCCATCGTCCCAGCTCCCAGCTGGAGCAGCATGAGCCTGCTGGCCATGCAAGGCCCCATGTTCACCTTCTCACAGCACCACAGGCCCTGCTCTTGGGGGCCCAGGCAGTGTCATTGTCCTTAGATGCCACCCGGTAAGGTACCTGTCCTCTGCTTTTCCTCTCTGCTGGCTGTTCCTTTTGTCTCTGGTACCAAGGTTCCAGAAGCTTCCCTGGTGCTTTCAGAAGGCTTTCCCCAAGCCAGCCCCGGGACATTTTAACCTGTGGCTTCTAATTTGTGAGAACTGGTGAGCCAGAATCCAGGCCTTACACGGATGAGTTGCTATGGCCAGAGTCATAGCCGAGGCTGAGCACACTGGCTTAGGTGCATGGTCCTGGCGACTCACCTTCTGGTTGTTCAAAAGCTGTTTCCTCTCCAGCTCTGACACTGGACACCATCTGTTACTTGGGGGTTCAGTGGACAAAGATTTGGTAGGTATGGGGCTCTCTTCACTCCTCAGAAATGAACTCCAAATAGCACGTGGAATGAGGCTCACCATCGATATCAGGCCAGGGCCGTTCAGGGCAGGGAAAATACAGAAGTCTGGAAAATTCCCTGCTGATTCTATATTGCAAAATAAAGTCCCTACAAATACCATCCAAAAGCACCACTCCACTGTCCCTTTGAGAATCACTGGGCAATCAGCAACTGAACCTTTGATGCAAAGGGCATTGATCAACAGACGTGAAGGAGGCCCGGCCTGTGTGAGGACAGGGTCTTCCTCACTGCTGCCTCCCTGGGCCTCACCTTAGCTAGCAGCCATCTTTGGAAATGAGTGCTATGGGGTCCCTGGACTTCCAGCTGCCTCCATGGAGCATCTGGGCTAGAGGGGGATGGGGGCACTAAATGCCTGCTCCTTTGGAATGATAATACAAGATGCAGCCTTGGGGCTCCCCTCCCTGGGCAAGTGCAGCAGAGCAGTGAGTGGCTCTGGAGGACACGGCGCCACGGCATGGCCCTCACCTGGAGTAGACCCACCCTGTTAGACCTCTCCCCAGTGCAGGGACAGTGACTTCCCAGCCAAACACTCGGAGATGGGGATGAACCGAGCCAGCCTGGGTTAGGGCAACTGTGCAGAGTGGACGGCACCCTCAGCCCAGCCTCGATCGAGAGGCACTCCAAGTGGGAGAGCTAGGGAATTCACGCAAAGAGCCTCCCGAGTTCAAACCCCCCGCCTTCCTCTTCATGATTTGTTATGGCAAAATAAACATAACACACCATGGACCATTTTAAGCAGTCAAGTGTATAATTCAATGCATCAAGCACATTCCCATGCTGTGCCACCACCGCTACTATCCATTTCAGAAACTTCTCATGATCCCAAACACTGGCCCCCTTCTGCTGCCCCTGGAAACCTCTATGCCATGTTCTGCCTCTTTGGCCTAATCCAGGTGCCTCATAAGTGGCTTATACAGTACTTACCATTTCATGTCTGGTTTACTTCCTTTAGTATCACGTCTGCAAAGTTCACTCCTAGTACAGATTAGGATTTCATTCTTTTTCAGGCTGAATAATACTCCATTATATTTTAATACTCCATTTTGGGAACAAAATGTATAAACCACATTTTGTTTATTCATTCATCATTGATGGCCACCTAGATTGCTTCCGTCTTTTGACCACTGTGAATAACGCCACTATGAATATTGGTGTCTTAGTATCTGTTTGAGTCTCCACTCTCAATTCTGCTTGGTGTAATCCAAGAAGCAGAATTGCTGTGAAATACAGTCATTCTATACTCAGCTCTCTGAGGAACGCCCATCTTCCAGTGGCACACTGTTTCAAGTCACCCCAGCAAGGCCCAGGGCTCCACTTTCCCCAAGTCTTCCTCAACACTTGGTATTCTGTTTTCTGTTTTTTAACAATACCCATCCCAATGGTTGTGAAAGCATCTCACTGTGGTTTTGATATGACTGATGGTTTCAGCATACTTTCATGCACTTATTGGACATTTTTATAACTTCTTTGGTGAAATGTTTATTCAGGTCCTTTGCCTTTTTTTTTTTTTCTGGCGATCAAGCCCAGGGCCTCGGGCATGCTAGGTGAGCGCTCTACCATGGAGCCACATCCCCAGCTGCTGCCTATTTTTGAAGTGGGTTGTTGTTAGTTTATCTTTCTTGCATTCTGCCTGTGCTTTTGGTACCATGTCCAAGAAACCACTGCCAAATCCAAAGTTGATTTGCACTAAATCCATTGCAAATCCCACCAAGATTTTCCTGGATGTTTTCTCCTAGGAGGTTTAGGTCCTGATCCATTTTGAGCTGATTGTTGTGTGGAGTGAGCTGAGGGCCAGCTTCATTCTCTCACACTCACATTCACTCACAATCTGGATATCCAGTTGTCCTGGCACCATTTGTTGAAAATACTGTGCATTTCCATTGAATGCTCTTGAACTCTTGTCAAAAATCAGTTGACACATCTATGTGAGGACCCTGCCTCTGTTTGCTTCTTGCCCTCCCTCCTGCGCACCCCCTTCCTTTCATTTGTGCAGCACTGGGGTTGAACCCAGGGCCTCGTGCATGCTAGCGGTGTTCTGCCTCTGGGCTCTACCTTCAACTCTTTTATTTGAGACAGGATCTCACTAAGTTGCCCTGGCTGGCCTTGAACTTGCAATCCTCCGGCTTAACCTCCAGAGTAGCTGAGATTACAGGTGTGTACCACCCTGCCCACTGACTTCCTTTTTAATACTGCCTTGGCCTTCTCTTCCTGCTGCCACCTTAGCAGTGGGACTCCCAGGAAAGGCTGACAGCCACCTATCCCCTTCATCTCTCAACTAGACTATCATTGTCTCTAGGTAGCAGCTCCCCAAAGCAGGTATGCCATTCAAAGTCAGCATGGATCAACATATTTGCCCCTCTCATTTCACACACCTGGGCTCACCGTCTGGACACGTAAGCACTTCTAAACACAGCCACACACGTGCTGCACACACTGCCTGTATGGTCGGGGCTGGAGAATCCTAACCTGAGCTCTGGTTTACAGCTGAAGTTGTCTCCCTCTACCCTGTCCACAGAGGCTGTCTCACCCTGCACCAGTTTCCCTGCCCAGCCCACCCCACGCAGCCCAGCCTCCGCCAGTCCTTCCTCCAGAGAGAGCGTTAATATGCACACATCTGTTTGGAGTTCTTCAGAGACCCTCTTTTCTAGGAGAAGCCCCCACCCCATGCATACACCCAGCTGGCCCTGATTATTTGAATCCTCAAACCTTCTTCCCATTACCCCTGTCAGGAAAGTCTGTGTTCCCATGCTCCACCAAAGCAGCTCAAGTATCATCTCCTTTTGACAGTTCTGGGTTGTCCCTAGGACCCTGCATCTGAAGCAGAGCTGAGTGTCCTTTCCGATGCGCTGAGAAGCCCCGCAGTTTATCAGAAACAAGAGCAACACTTGTGATCCCTACTGCCACTGGGTCAACCAGCACTCCCACACCCTCCAGATGGCACACCAGCACCCGGGACCCTCCAGAACAGTCCGCACAGTAGACCACATGCATTTGTTCTCTGTATTTCTTCCCTGGACAGGGAGACGCCTGAGGACAGGCTTGTCCTCTGCTCACCTTTGCAGCCCCAGCCCAGTACCTGGCACAGAGCAAGTGCCATGAATATTTGCTAAATAAAGGGATGAATGACTTGGAGCTCCGGTTTTAAAGTCTTGCAGCCCTTGGAAAATTCCACAGTTTAGGCAGCTGCTCCGGTCCTCTGTGCAAATAGGCAGTTTATCAATCCAAGGTTGGCAGCAGCTTTGCTGAGCTGAGCTCAGTCCTCAGGCTTCTTCCCAGAGCCCTCCCTCCACTCAAGTGGAGCCGCATCTGCCTCTCTTGATGGGAGCTTCTGCCAGGGACGGAGGAGAAGAGGAAGGCTCCATGCAGACCTACCATTTCCAATGCTATTTTCAATGCAAATTCAGAAGCCATGGTGATATTTTTTGCCCTTAAGAACAAGACAACTCCTTTGACATAATAAGGTTAGGAAAGAAATGAAAAACTCTGTACTGCATTTCCTTTCAGCCGAATGGAAAAAGTCCCCAATCTCCCAGTTCCAGCTGGCAGGCTGTAGAACTCAGCTTCCGAGAAGAAGGGGAGTGGAAAGATCCGTCCTCAGCAGCTGAGAACTTATTTTTGGCTGTGCAGCTGGTGGAGGCATTGCTGACAGCAGGCAGCACCTCCTGGGCACTGAGGGTGGCGGTACCCAACCCCTGTCCGGGTGGGTACCCGCTTTCCTGCTGGCACTGCCCAACAGGATAGCCAGGGGCAAAGGGATCCCAGGAGTCAACACTTCCCCAGGTGCTTAGACAGCCAGGTAGGCTCCAGGGACCTTGCTGCTGGCCCCAGAGGCTCTCCACTGAGCAGTATTAGGGACCTGCTACTTCTTGCTCTAAAGCTGACCTCAGGCCAGCAGGTGGGATGGCATGAAGGCAGACTTCAGCCCTTTCTTATGAAGAACAGTGTCTCCATGTTCCAGGTGTCTGGCTAGGTGGCCCCATCTCTTTTGGTGTCAACTGTCCTGTCCACTAGGAATTTTATAAGATGTCTCCCCCAACCAAGTGGAAAAAACTTAGTTTTTGAGTGCTGGGGTGGCCACCAGAGACCAGGTAGGGGTCAATGAATGTTGTCCCTGTGGCCAACATTTTAACAAAATCCAAAGTAGATTTTTACACAAAATTGTAAATTTGTCAGTTTTCTCTGATTAAAGGCACAGTGCAGCATAATTACCAATCCTCTTTACTTTGAGCTGAGTCTGCTCGCCTTTGTGATGGTGATGCTGCAGCCAGAGTTCAAGGCTTTTCAGTTACCCAAGTGGGAGCAGAGGGCCTCCACCTGCTTCTGCCCGCCAGCGAGCTACCACAATGGGCCTCGCTCCTTCCCTTCTCTCTTCTTTTTTTGGTAATTTGGAACAACAGGAATAAAACGTCCTAAAGACTAAGAGAAAACAGAATGTTCCTCAAAGAAGGCTTCTGCATTTGTATTCAATTCAGATATTCAATACTCCAAAAACATTTTTGCATTCAATGTGGAACATTTTCAAATGGAAATCTAAAGCAAGAGAACATGAAGGAGGTGGAAACAGAATAATTTTCACTGAAAGAGAGGCTTCCAATTCAAACTTGGAGGTCAGCTGGTACTCCAGGCCCTGCATCAGCTACCGGCATGATACAGACATGGGGAAAAGGGGGGCCTTGTCCCCGGGGATCTCGGGGAAGCACACAGCAGCCTGGTCAGCCAATGCCCTGGGGGTCCCCTTGCACTGGCTGCACTGACTTCTGCACCCACCAGTGCACCTCAGCTCCAAGGACTCAGCAGGTTTGCCCTCTGCTACTTCTACTTCAAACGGACCCAAGCCACGCAACATTTGCCAAGCTGCTACAAAGCACCAGGGTTAATGTTCAGGCCTGAGGAAGAGGATTCCAGAGAATGTAGCTCCTAAACATTTGGTCACTAGTCTGTTTATACCTCCACAAGCAGGAGAGCTGTCTCACAGGTAGAGGACCAGAGGAAACCCCCAGGAGAAGGCCAGGCGCCAAGGCAAAGGTAGGAGCATAGCCTTCCGTCTCAGAGTCCTCCGCAGCTGCTGAAACAAAGCACAGACTCGACAACTTGGCTGGCCAGAACAGCCTCCACACTGCTGGGGACGGAGGCCAGCCCTCATACAGGCTTCCCAAGAGTAAAGTAGTCTGGCTTGCAGTGGGCGCTTGGAATGTCCACTGTTCGGGTGCCAAGCCAGGGAGCAGTACCCAAGAGGTGGTGCCTTGGAGCAGCCGCCTCACTGAGTAACTGCACTGGGAGGCTCCAGGAAGGTTCTGCCCCAGAGCTCTCATCTGGGTTGGGCCACTTGTCACTAGTCACTGCTGTCCTCTCAGGCTAGGCGTCCCACGCAGACACCCCAGGCCCCGCTGGTGCGACTTCACTTACTGAACAAGCTGAGGCTCTCAGTAAAGGTGTGGTGTGAGGAGAACAAACAAACAGAAGAGAAGGAGGAGGGATGTTTCCAAGGGTAGTGCCTTTGGGTGAAGTGACAAGGTCATTCA
Organism: Geosciurus inauris; assembly: GCA_004024805.1. Classification (NCBI taxonomy): domain Eukaryota; kingdom Metazoa; phylum Chordata; class Mammalia; order Rodentia; family Sciuridae; genus Geosciurus; species Geosciurus inauris. Next base: position 98,259 of record PVHX01003206.1, read on the forward strand.
ATAGTTAGGAATGTGTTGTCCTGATAAAAGTTCTAATCCCAAAATGATCTCCAGCCCCCACCTCGTATCCCCAGCCTCCATCTAAGGAGCCCACCACGATCTGCAATCACGGACTTTTGCAAGAGACTATACTGGCCTTGACCTCAGGTCTCTGCACCATTTGCCTGGTCTCTGTTACACTGATTTTTCTAAAAGACACCCCTGGTAATGTCATCCCTCTGCTTGAAAATATACCTAAATGTTTCCTCTGACAATATGCTAATCAAATGAGAAAAGTTTGATAAACATTTGGAAGTCCTAGTATAAGTTAACTTGTGTTGTGAATATAATGCTAACCCCTTTTATTGGTCTGCATAAAGAAGGGCCGGGATGGGAGGGTGGGAAGCTCTGTTTATGGCTCAACTCCCCAAGTTGGTAAAGGGGCTGATACGTTGGGACAGCTATCTTTGAAAGTACCAACTCTTATTGTTGGGGACCACAGGGTTCTGGCTGCCAAAAGTACAGATGCCTAATATTAACTCTGATTTCTCTATAACAAAACACTGAACAGCCTCTTTGGTTGTGGAAAGATCAATGAGAAAAACTCATCATAACAAGGAAGATGAAGAGACTGATAAAATATTTAAGTGTTATTATAAATACACAAGAGCACATGCCATCCTGCCGCCAGCTCCCTAGAAATGGATGCTAACGCGGGTTCTGTTGTCTTAGGGTCTCCCCCATCTGCCACATGGAAAGTTGACACTGCACAAGGCCCATGAGCTGGACGTGTGGCCATCCATCCACTGTGCCACCTGCAGTGTGGCATCTCCATGCCAGCCCTACTCACGTGTGTGCAAGACCTGCATGGGGACCATGTGCTCTGCACAAAGGCTGCACGGGGTCCAGACACAAACTGTCCCATTCGGCTCACTGCATGCTCGCTGCTCAGCCATGTAGCCACCCTGACAACTCCCACATGCTGACTACGCAGCAAGAGGTGCCAGGCGCCCGTGTGCAGGTCAGAAACCACACAGGACCTTGGCATGTGAGCCAGCTCTGAAGACCCACGATTCCTGTGCCACCATGAAACGCACGGGCTGCTTCCAGGCCAGCCAGGTACACATTCAATGGGCACAACAGCCAAGTTCCTGTCCATCGACAACACCAAGGTGCTGGTCACAACACGTGGCTCCCGCAATGCCCAGAAACTCTTCATGTCACATTGTGACCCTGCCTGTGTGAGGCACAGAGCTGCTGGCCAACTCCCTTGGAGGAGGCATGTCCTCCTGGAACACAAGCCCGTTTTCACTGAAAGCCAGCTCTCCAGCAGGCTTTGCTGAAAGAACGCTGGGCTCAAGTCTCAAAACTCTGTTATGAAACATTCAATAGAAAGACTGCAGGGAAAATGCGCCTGGCCCAAGGCAAGGAGGCCGGCAGCCTGGAGTGCTGCTTGCTGGGCAGCAGGAGGGCAGCCTCCTCTGCTCCCTCCTCTGCATGGGATCGCTGCTTTCAGACCTCCCCACATTCTCCTGGCATGCAGGGAGCCACAACAAGCAGCCAAGGTGGCCTGTTCTCCATGCACAGCTTGGGGTGTAGGCGCAGCAGAAGGCTTCTTAGGATGGGAATGGCCTTTGAGGTTGGCTAACTTGACTCTTCTAATAACATCAGCAAAAGGACTGAGGACCAAGGCAGGCAGCGATGGCCATGGGCCATGCTGCTGATTCAAGGATAAAACGTATCCACGGTGACACAGTTAGCCACCAGATTAGTTTTTAATTACAGAGCATGCTTGGCTACTGAGCACATTTATCCATAACACAAAGAGCATCACGGGCCAGATCCCAAGGGAGGGAGGAGGAGATGAGGACAGAGTGGAGCTGAGGTCCGAGAGCAAGTGGAGGTGGGGACCATCAGGGAGGGGCCAGGACTGGCTCAGTGCCCAGCTCTGACACTGGCCAGCCCTGGTTGTTCCAGGAAGCCACCTCCTATCTCCACTGATCACATTCTGGGTGTGATGGAGGGAGTCAGCCCCTGTGATCCCCTCACCTACGCCAGCAGGCTGGCTCAGAAGGTAGGAGCGACGTGAAGGCAGCCCTGGCATTTAGGGTGCTGAAATCTAAGGGAGGAGGCAGGGGTCTGTCTACTCGGTGCACCCTCATGCCCTCCCTGCTTCTGTGGGTCTGAGGTCAACATGTATCATCACACTGAAAGCCCAACCTGGTGGTGTCTGTCCCCTCCCAGAGGGGACTTCCACCGTGAAGCCGATGGATGAGGCTCCATTGCTCCCAGGCCTCTTCCCGGACTCCTCAAGCACACCATGGCCAGGAAGGAGTTCTTCCAGGTCTGAGAGTCTGAGAACTAAGCCTGAAACACTGACTTCTGGAAATGTAGAGCAATGCTCCCCGCAGAGGCCTTCCAGACCCTGCTCCTGGTCAGGAACTGTTGACCGCAAGCACAGCCCAGGGCACGTCCCAGGAAGCCAAACGCAGTATCCGGAAGACATCACCATATGGTTGCTCACAATTCCATCTCCTTCCACATGGGGCAAATGAGGCCATGGAAAAAGAAAGACACGACTTGCCCTTCCTGGACCAGAGGCGGGCAGGTGAGGCGGCGGGTCTCAGAGATGCCAGGCGTGGTGGTGCGGAAGGAGGATCAGTTAGAAAACCTGAGTCAGCCTCAGCACAGATGGCCACGTGTGACTCTGGGAACGTGTCACTGTTGTCTCGATGGGACCCTGGCATATCCTCTTGGGCTCATTAATTTGATACACTAGTGGTAAGATGCCCATGGTTATTACTAAATGTAGAACGTATTTTAATAGAATTTTAATAAGTCCATGATCTTGGTGCAATCGCTGGGATGCCACAGACACCTGTGACTGTCTGCAGGGCCTGAGGAGTACACGCGGCACTTTCCTGCACACTACAATCGGCGGAGTTTTCACTGATTTTCAGCTGAAGAACTTGGACCTAAGCTGCTAAGGGCATAAAGTCACAGTGGCCTGGGCCACCTGCTACCTGATGGTGATGAGCAGACCTCTCCCGACCCGTTGCGCTGGGGTGCACTGCATGTGAGTTAAGGTTTAGGGAAACACAGAGAAGCCACGCAGAATGAGTTCTCATTTCATACAAATGTTTTCTCTTTGGGGTGAGAATAGTGGTGAGTTCAAGAAATGCTTCCCTGTCTTTGCTTTTTAGCAGCACCAGGACATCTGGGAACGAGCAGAGTTCACCTCTGAAACCTCACAACCCAATACCTTGTGTTGTTTTTAAAATGTAATATTGTATCTTCAATTTCTTCATCTTTGATATGTATTTTATGCCCCTTGGAAACGTCAAATGAGGCATTACGTACAAAAAACAGCCTGACAACCGTGATTCACTAAAACTGTGAGGTATTGTCTTATTGTAATTATTGCTGTGCCTTCAGGGATCTCCAACAAGTCCTGGTTCATCACCTGCCAGAGGCCAGCTGCTCAGTGATGGGGTTCAATGACACATCCTCACTTTGCTTTCCATTCTGTCACACATGCTTCTGGTGGTGGGTGGGGACAGGGACAGCTGCTGGGCTACATGACCCACAGGGCTCCAGCGCCTCACAGATGACTGGGGCCAGGACAGTCAGCTGATCATCCCTGCCTGGTTTGGTCACCTGCCTTCCATGGACCCATCCACCAGACAGCTGCAGGTCCACCCATTCTGCACCAGGAAACACAGGGCCACCCTACATGAGCACATGAGGACCCCTGCCCTCCAGGTGCCAATTCTCCACCCAAACCACAGCAGGGGTGACAATACACATGGTCCCCCTCTGCCACTGCTTACTCTTAGCCACCTTCCCAGAGTCCCATGTTCTCTCTCTGCAGCTGATGCTCTTCTGCCCTTCCCGTGTGTGACAGGACACCTCCCTCGAGAGTGACAATGTTCATGACTCTTCCATGGTGCCAGAGCCACTTCTGTGCCAAGGACTCACCTTGGCAGCTGCTCTATCCCCACCCCAGGTTTTGGACCCTGATTTCACTGCTGCCTGGAAACTTCTACCCGGACTGTCCAGTGAGGAGTCTAATGCCATGCATCCCACACTGCAGCCTGGAAGCCAAGCCCTCCAAACCTGCCCCCAGCAGAGCCTTCTTTTTACATTGCAGGCCTGGTCTTCTGACTCCTGGTCCAGCCACAGGGGTGAAAACATCCTGTTGCATCTCTGCCCTTTCCTTCCTGCCACCCAGTACCCAGGGCGCACCCTCCCGCCATTCAGACAGAGGCACCCTCAGCCTCCTCCAAGCTCTTCTCAGTGAAGCCCCAGGTTTGGCTTTCTGTGTTAGTCTTTGCAGGGTCTAATTTTAGCAATGATCCTGCTAAGTTGGTTTAGCCAGAACCCCTCACTTCTGACCACCCTGCACATCTGATAGGGTCCTCCCTCTGCCCGTGATGGTTCGTTTTAGTGACACCCACTCACTGCCCGCCCTGCTCCTGGTCTATGAACTCCCCCTGGGCCTTGTGTGGGACTTGAGCCGGCTCTCTCCCCTACTGGAGACTCACTGGAGAACCCCCTCGAGCAAGGCTTCCTTACTTCCAGCAAACGTCGTGAATGATTTGATTTTCTTTAGCAGGTCTCCAAACAGGGCTTGCACGTGAGTCCTTGGGCCCAGGGCAGTGGTTCTAAGCCCTGGCAGCATGTGGCTGGGAGTGGGTTTAACACCCGCACTGCTGACCCCACGTACAGCCAGAGATGGGGGAGAGCTGCAGGCTCTCCAGAGAGCCTTCCCGCTTCTTCCTCTGGGGCAGCAGCCCTGCACCTCCCTCTCTGTGGGGCTGCCCGGTGAGGCTCCTGTGGACATTCCAGCACTGGGCTTCACACATGGCTCTGTCCCTCTCTGTTCCAAGGGCAGATCAGAGTTTCAACTCCTGCATCCCCAGCATGGCAGGGTGCCCGGTAATGCTCTGAACTGGTTTTATGGTACAGAGCAAGCAGGCGAGGGTGAGAGGGACACGCTGCTATGTTGAGGTGGTGGCCACTGCTTCCTCCTTCCCTAAGAACATGCAGGAGTTGTTGAGTAGTTGCTCAGAGTGGCACGCTCCTGAGTGTCAGGCGTTTATCATTAAAGGTACAAGCTCTGGGCTACGAGCTGGCAGGTGAAGGCCATGGCATTGTACCCTTGGCTTTGTGGGGCAAGGTGCTCAGGGTGAGTGTCAGCTTAGCAAGGTGAATATGGCTGCCTCTCCCACCTTCCAAGCCCCTGGGGAAGGAGGGGTGAGCATATGGAAGATGGTCCTCAAAGTTCTTTCTACCCCAACATCCTGCAGTGCTCTGACAAATAAAGAGGAATGCTCTCTCCTTAGCTGCACTCGGATGAAGTCGTCACTGGAGCAAGGGTGGCAGCGAGCAGGAAGGAGATGCACAGAGGCAGCCAGGCTCAGAAGCACCCCACCCTGTATGCCTCGTCACTGGGCTTAGTTGGCAGAGATGGTGGAAAGGACAGAGAGCCGACTTGGAGTAGCCAGAGGAGTAGCACCCCATGCTCCCTGGAGTAAGTGTACCGTAAATTCCTTTCAATTCAAGGTGTCAGGTATGCATTCCAAAACATTCGCACAAATGTCAAACTCACTGTCAACCTGAAGCCACCTGGAAAAAAGTAACTGACAGGCAGCTAAATTAAGGAGCTGTGATTTCACTGAAGTGTTCCAGGGACCTTCTAAGCCATGGGAGCCAAACTGAAATGACTTTAGTAGAGCTCAGAGCACCTTGAATGAGGACAGGCCATAGAACCCTCCCTCCCTCCCATCCCCACTCAAGTCCCCACCCCAAACACACAGGCACTTTGAAATCGAACCCATGCTAGATGCACTGGAACGGCTTCCTGTCACAGGTCCCCACTGGCACTCTGAGCCCCCTCTGCCCCTTCCTCTGGCCTTCCAGGTGGCAGCAGAGCTAGCCAGTGGCCTTCACAGTCCTGACATTGCCATCAACAGGCTCTATGAACCAAAGCCACCACCAGGCCTTGGGTGCTGCCCCTAAAGTCCCACAGGTAAAGGAGGTATTCTCATGGATGCTTCTGGAGCTTTAGCAAAGCCCCTACTTCCCTTTCTAAAGGCAAAGGTCCAGGGATTCTTTTCTCACATCTATCATTGCACAAGATGGAAGTTTTCTACAGAGAAAACACATCTTGGAGCTGAAGCCCTAAAAAGAAGTGGGCAGGAGAGGAGGGGAGAAGGCTGTGAGGTGGGTCAGCAAGGGTCACATCGGGGGCAGATACCAACAGCTCGTTGGGCAGAGCGGGACACTTCCCAGCACAGCCCCATGTGTCCATTACTGGGAGAAGAGTCCAGAATCCATTCTTGCCCTTGAACGATCTCTTTAGCCCATTCCAGCCCCTGGCCACCTGCAGATCTAAAGCAGAGCTGAAGTGCCGGCTGCCTGAAGCCGTGGCGAGTGGACCCCAGAGCCCTGTTGGCCAGGTTTTCATGAGATGCTTTGGCAGAGCTCTGTCCTGGCGCTACCTTTACGACTCGGCTCAGGGCTCCAAATGAGAGGCAGGTGTAGAACGACAGCCTCTGGTCATTTTGCAAATAGGGCACTCAAGGTGTGCTTCCTGCAGGTTGAGAAGAGCCACATGCCAGCTGCCTCACGCGGCTCTGAACTGAAGGCAGTTCAAGGAGCTCTGGGCGCTGGTGTCTCCTTATCCATGGGTGCAGGGAGACGAGACAAAGGAGGCTAGGGCTGGGAACTGTTCCCTAAAGACCAGGGGAACATAATGCTGTAGGGGTGGCGAGGCAGGGCCAACTCCAAGTCCAAGAGCTTCTATGCTGCCGGTGCGACTCGAGGCCCTGAGCAGCAGCCAGAGAGGGAAGCAGGAGGCTACATCTGCTGAAGCTAAAATAAAACCTGCAGCTCATCCAGAGACAAATGACAGACAACACTCACCCAGTTCAACGGCCATGGGGGCAGTTCAACTTCTGGGAAGCCTCCTAACCTCACTGGGCCTCAGTTTCCCTGCCTGCAGAGTGGGCAGGAGGGCCCCACGCTGCCCAGGATAAAGTGGCTCAGTACTACTGTTCTCTAGCCACATCCGACTTCTTCCAACAGCAAACAGTGCTCGTGTTTGGCACTGGGAAACCTGCTCCTCACGTGACTCTGATTTTCTAGGATCCCAAGGGTGGCAGGTGCCTGAGGAGGGGCGGGGGCAGAGTCCCAGGGATTTGCTGTGACTCTAGGGCCATGACTGTGGGCTCCCTGCCTCAATTCCCAGATCTCTATGGAAAGCAAGGGTCTCCTGGGCTTCCTGAGGTTCTGCCTGGCCTCTCTTTGGACATGTGGGTAGGGCAGAATTGACCACCAGAAGGTTGAGTGGAGAGGGGGTAAATGTTCACACGATTCAATCTGGCTACTGCAGGAGGAACTCAGCCACAGGGTGGGAGTGTGTCTCACCCCCACTGGCCTGGCCTCTGGGACAGCAGGGGGACCGACTCCACCATGAAGGATGGGAAGCTCACAGGGAGGGTTCAGTAGGGCACACCAGCCTCAGGATCTAAGCTCAAGGCCTCCTTCCTCCCAGCTCTTCAGGAATGTTCTGGGGACTCTGCTCCATAGGCTGCTTCCTTCTTGAGGTCCTAGAAATGAACCTCCTGACTCCTTAGAGTGAAGCCAGTGAGAGGAGGTAGAATAGACTGATTTCTGCTAGGAGCAGCATGGATCAGAGAGAAATTAGAGAGAAAAAAATAATGGGTCAGGGGAAATAAACTAAAGAGTAGACGCTGAAAGGAAGAACAAAGGAGGAAAGAATGAGTTAGGGAGAGGACCACAAATAGAGAGGAGAGGTCTGGGAAAGACCACTGGGGAAGACACTGCACAAGTATGCCTTCAGGAGTCACAGGGGCATAGGGATAGATACAGGCCTTCATCTATCCATTCATCTTTCCTTCCACCCATCCATCCATCCATCCATCCATCTGCCCTTCCTTCCTTCCTTCCTTTTTTCTTTCCTTCCTTCCTTCCATCTATCCATCCATCCATCCATTCATCCATCCATCCTTCCTACCATCCATCCATCTACCTGCCCATCCATCCTTCCATCCTTCCACCCATCCTTCCTTCCTTCCTTCTTTCCATCCATCCATCCTTCCTACCATCCATCCATCCACCTGCCCATCCATCCTTCTACCCATCCATCCTTCCTTCCTTCCATCCATCTATCCATCCATCCATCCATCCATCCATCCATCCTTCCTTCCTTCCATCCATCTATCCATCCATCCATCCATCCATCCTTCCTTCCATCCATCTATCCATCCATCCATCCATCCATCCATCCATCTATCCAAAAACTGCATAGTGTCATTGTGTGCCAAGCATACTCCCAGTTTCTGGAGACATAAAGATGAAAAACAGTCACAGTGAGCAAAAACCAAAAAAACAGAAAATAAAAACAAAACAAAAAAACTAGCCCTCAGCCTAGAAAAGGAAGGAAATGACTAACCACATTTCCCTATGCCAGACTGTTCATAAGAAGGGTCCAGAATCCCATATGGATTGACAGGGGTGATGGCCCCATTAAAGAGGCCACATCCTCACAGGTCCCATGGGGAATCCTTAAAGAAAGAAATTTCAAAATTGAACCCATGACGCTCTCAAAAGGGAAGCAGGGTCCAGCACCTCATGGCCCACCCCACCAAGCTGGGTGCAGGGGTGCCCTCTCCAGTGGCCCAGTAGAGGTCGTCCTGGAGAAGTGGTCCTTCCAGCTGAATCTTGAACCACAAGGAGGAAGCATCCAGAGGGATGAGGGGAAGGAGGCATTCCAGGTAGAGGAAATGGCACGTGAATAAAGAACATCGCCCATTCCTGGCTGGAATGTGCAGGGATGGGTGCTGGGTGAGGCCGAAGCTGAAGAGGAGCCAAGAGGCAGCATCTCCACCATTTCCCACTCTCCTGGAACTGTCTGCTGTCATTTCAGGTTGGGTGTTCATTACGGGCCCGGCCTCCCTTTTTGGTAGCCCAGTCAATATTCTGTTACTAGCCTGCCCCTTCCGAGCATCAGAGCTGAGATTGTCATCCATGAGCAGATAATGGAAGAACCTAGTGGGCCATGGCATGAAGTTTGGGTTTTATCCCCAAAACAATGTGGAGCCAGGGACAGACTGCGGCTGACAGGAGGAATGTGGAATAAAGGCTGCCCTGAGGGAGCAGCCTCCACCAAGTAATCCCACATCCAGGCACTTAACAGTCATTTTAGAAGATACAGTGTTACTTGTCAAAACAAAGGGGCCGCCACTAGGGGGCGTGCTGGTCAAGCTGCGAGTTTGGGAGGCTGGGGTGGTGCAGGGGAGGGGAAGAAGAAGGCAGAGGGGCATGAGAGGAAGGAGGGGCCTTCCTGCTGGGAGACCAGGATGCTCAGGAAATGACCAGACGGCAGGCCTGGCAAAGGGAGGCCACGGGCTCCAGCCCAGGCTCCCCCTCTGCTGACGCCACCTGCGTGGGAGATGAGAAGTGACCCTGGTTAAGGCGAGCGGGAAGGATAGGGATCAGAGGGTTCAGCTTCAGGCTCTGCTCTGGGCTGTGTGGCTTTTATTTTCGCTTCGTTAAGTCATATCCTTCCTGTAACCAGGTGTCCAGGGCTTGCAGGGAGGCTGGAAGGCTGGGCTGAGGTCACAGGGAGTACCCCAGAAGCTGACCTTGCCTTGACAGACAGAGACTTTGCGAGTGTGAGAAGCAAAGCAAATGGCCAGATGTAGCTATGGAGAGTCGAGGTAGTCAAGGATGTAAAGCAGGTCACCTCAGGGAGAGTTCCTCAGATGACAAAGGTCACAAGGCCCTAAACACCCTAACACTGTTCAGTGAGAGAAAGACAAGGAAGGTCTCAGTGTTAAGTGACACTGCCCAAGTAAGGAACGGTGTGTGCCCAAGAGCCTGAGGGTGGGGCCCTGGGTAACTCTGAGATGTCCTTCTTGCTGTTGTGTTGGCTAAACACTAATATGCAGTTTAAACAGAAGGGACACACAGACAGTGGGGGGGGGGGAGCTTAGTCTGGTGCAGGGGTTCTCAAACTCTAGCACACCACAGACCACTCACAGAGATTTAAAACAGATTGCCGAACCCTACCCTAGATTTCTGGGGCCTAAGAACCTATACTTCTAACAAGGTCCCAGCGGGTGCTGTTAGGACCACACACTGAGAACCACAAGGTCAGCACGTGGTCTTTGTGGAGGGAGGACCTAGGGACTGCTGGGGAGAATGTGGGTCCAGGAGATGCAACCAGCCTGTGTTCTGTGGCCACAGGGTCCCAGTCTGCTCCATCCTCCATCAAGGTCACTAGCTCAGCAAGATCACTAGAGATGCTGCCCTGAGAGGAAAGTCTTCAGTGACTCACAGAGACTGCAAGGGCATTGCAGGCAGGTCAGCAGCGACCCTTCTGGTTTCAGGGCTGCCATGGTGTCTGAGTGCAGGAATCCCCAGGAGACATTCCCCTGGGGCAGCTGCCCACTCAAGGGGTCTCTCACTGGTGTTTTCTCCTTCCTGCAGTTCCTTAGACTCCAAAGGAACATAGGTTGTTGGCACCACAGAGAGCCAGGGCTGATCCCACCTGCTGTCCCAGAGGGTAGGAGCCACCCTCTGCTGTAGCAGGGCTGGACTGGAGCCCAGGATGCCCAGCCCCTGTCCTCAGCTCTTTCTCTCCCCTTCTGTCAGTGCTGATAGCATCCAGCCACTGATGAAGACATCTGCTGGCCTTGGCACCTGGGGCTGTATGCCCTGAGCAGGTGTCACTGATAAGAAGCTTCTGTGCTGGGGCCAGAGCCCCTCCAGTGCAGGGTCACACCCAGTGGCCACTGCCAGAGCTCAAACTGAGACCCTCCTGGATCATTAGTGCCAGTGCCGCCAGTAAACTTGCTCCTGGTGTGTTAGAGATGGTGCCGTGTAGTTCCCAGCTCACCTGGGAGGGGCACTCATGTCCACACCCAGCACTCTGCTACTCATGCCCTCCCTTTGGACTGGCCATTTGCCAGAAGGAGCTTGCCCGTGGACCTGCCATAATGAAGCAGCCCTGGGAGACACAGCAGAGGCTCTAACCTGACCTGACAGCCTGAGACTAAGTAACTCCCTGTCCTGAAAGGCACCCACTGCTTGCTCCCCCAGCTCCAGGTCACAGGCTCCCCCTAGGTCCCTAGGCTCCACTTCAATAGTGTGTCTTGCTAGACAAAGGCAAAACCAAACTTGGGAGCACATTTCTGGTGAAAACATCCACCTCATCTACCCAGAAGACACTGCTACATAAGAAGTGATACCTTCTACTACGGCCAGTCACTGCTGCTGTAAGACCATGGTCTGCTAGGGAAAGAAGAGCGCTACGAGTAATACCAAAAGATCTGGTTCCTAATGGGGCAAGCTGTGCTTCACCCAGAGCCTCCACATAGATTCTGACAGAAATCTCCTTAAAGGGGATTTTGGACCCCCTTCCGGTTTGGGAGGTGGCCAGCCAAAAAATGTCAAATGTAATTAATGTAAAACCATGCAGGCAAACTGGCCTGGTTCTTACCCTCTGGCTGGGCCCACCTGTGCAGCAGGAGAATTGTTCCAGAAAAGTACTGTGACTCTTGGTTCAGTGAGACAGAGCACCAGATCCCACGCTGCCACATGGTAAACAACCTCTAGAAGTTAGGGCAAGACTTTGGAGACCAGAAACTTGAATTGGACCACTTTACAGGCCAGAAACTTGAATTGGACCCAAAAAGCTTGAAAGGCTTTCCTAGGCTCACACAATGGAAGAGTCTAGGCTAAGGCCCAATCCACTTGACCTCCTTCCATCCTATATGCTTTTCAAAGGTTTCAGGCAAGATCTTTTTTCCTGACCTAAGTGTAATGATACAGCAGAGAATGCATCTTTCTATTGGCTCTGTCCAGAAATAGCTGCTCCCCTACACTAAGATCTCTTTAAGGAATAGGACTTCAGCTTAGTTTTCTTTATGTATCACCATTTGGGATATGCCAGTTTATTGTATGTGACCACTGAATGTTTGTAGTTGTAAGAGTTAAATTCGACAACTGAAACCAGTTTAAAAATTCCAATAAATTTTGAATAGTAGGATTTCTTTGGGGTTTGAAGTATCTAATAAATGCTAAGGTTTATTGAGCATTTACCATGTGTCAGGTACTTATTCTGCTCTTACTTACTGTTTACTATTTGCCAAACCCGGGTGAGCAGGTCCTATCACTCTCCTCACTTCACAGATTGGAAACTGAGGCAAGGTAGAGAAGCAACATGCCATGCCCAAGAGCACGTCATGAGAGCCGAGATTCATGCCCCAATAGATACGGCAGAGCCCATGACCTTAACGTGGGACTATGCTGCCTCTAAATATTTTCTTAACCTGCATTTGACTGCAAATATAGATGCAGTCCTGAAGAATCCTTACAGTTAAGGATTCATGTGGGTTTTGCTATTCCTGATTGGAATGCAGAAGCAAGGGACAAGAGGATCCTCATAGAACAAACTGGAAAAATCAGATGCATGATCTCAACATGCACACATGATGCTAATGACGGCCAAAGGATTCACTTTAAGAAATATATTATTGGTGCTGGAGTTGTAGCTCAGCGGTAGAGCACTTGCGTAGCATGTGTGAGGTACTGGGTTCAATTCTCAGCACTGCATATAAATAAATAAAATAAAGGTCCATCAACAACTAAAAAATATATATATTTAAAAAAAGAATATACTATTTAGCCGGGCAGAGTGGTGCACAACTATAATCCCAGCACTTTGGGAGGCTGAGACAGGAGAATCGTGAGTTCAAAGCCAGCCTCAGCAATAGTGAGGCACTAAGCAACTCAGTGAGATCCTGTCTCTAAATAAACACAAAATAGGGCTGAGGATGTGGCTCAGTGGTCAAGTATCCCTGAGTTCATTCCTCGGTACCAAAAAAAAAAGAAAGAAAGAAAAAAAGAAAAATATCATTTGTTCCCTAAGCAACAATGAGCTGCTTAGATGATCAGAAATGCAAGTCTGCAACCCAGAAAGAGGATTCAGTCAGAGAAACCTGAAAGAAATCAAGGTCCAGGAAGACACATCTTCCAAAGACCCCTGAGAAGAGAGTCCTTAGCCTGACAGGGAGGGGCTCACAGTTGCTGGGAATCACCCTGGCCACAGCCCCCTGGAAATCTGCATAGCCACCTCCCTTATGGTGCTGACTTTACTGACCCAACATGCAATTTGTGCAATTCAGGGCCAAGGAAGGAAGGGAAGATTCCATTTTTCACGGAGGCCAAGTCAGGGCAGTCGAATTACAAAGAACAAAAATGGCTGTGGCTGAGGATTTGGGTCAAGTCCTGACTACTTGGCCTTGAACCCCCGACAAATGTGCACAATGTCAGCATACCTAGGCATTTCCCGGTTGCATGGTAAGGTGGCCTCGTGTGGATGAAAGGGCAAAGGTGAGCTTGCTGCCTCATTTACCAGTGAACTGCCATTCTGAAAAATCCAAGCGCAGGACAGACACTGGTGGCTAGCCCGCGAGCCCCTCCCACGAGCCCTGTCTCCTGTTGATGCTCGGTGATGTGCAGCCTGCACTTGGTCCTCAGTCTTCCTCTCTGCAACCACAAGCTCCACAAGACATTGTTCCATGGGGTGTTAAGATCAAAACAGAAGCATATGAATTCAACTCTGCAAATACAATCATGGAACTGCCTTCAAAAGGTTTTTCATCCACTCAAGGGCCAAAGCTCCCCAGCAGTGGCCCACCTGTGCCTGAGGCCAGTAGCTCCTGAGCAGGAGACCTGGAAGAGTGACTCAGACGGCTGCAAAGCAGAGCAGACCAGGCCTTGCTGCTTTCTCAATTTACAGGAGATGGGGAGAAGATGCAAGAAAAAGGAAAGGCTAGAAAGGGAAGGAGAAGGTTTGTATCTGCAGCTCAATGCTAGAAGCCTCCTGTCTATCTGAATGCACAGGACATTTCAAAGGCAAGCTTTGAAAATGCAGATGAAATGGCTGCATTCTGAATGACTCCAAGCCAAGACCTTGGCCGTGACCTCCCATGGCTAGCATGCAGGGGGCGGTGGGGGAGACAGAAAGACCCACCATGTCGCTTTGTTTATCTTTTACTACCTGGAAGACCTGGGCCGAGCTGTTTAATGTTTCCAAGATTTACTTTGCTGATCTGCAAAATGGGACTCAGGACACCTTCTCCACACCGGACCTGCCAACTCCCAGGCCAAGCACCGGGCTGGGCCAGGCATGTGGGATGCACTGTCACTCCTCTAGCCCCATATGGAGGGGGGCTCACATGGGGGTCTCCCTGCACCTCTGCCACCTCAAGGCCTCAAGTTTAGGAGAGTGACTGACCCCCAGGAGCATCAACCCCCAAATTGCGTTCTGACTTCACTGCGGTACTTTCTTCTCATAAGCTCCTCCGGCAAAGTGTTCCGGGACCAAAAGGATCCCAGGAATTTGGCCTGGAGAACAAAAGCCCATCAGCTCACAGCACTGAACAGAAGGCAGCTTGACTTCTCCATCAATCAGCCTGGAAGCAGGAGAAGTCTCCGGCGTGGCCCACGTTTGCACGGCAGCCAGGAACATGCGAGCAGTGCGCCTGGGAGGGCGGATGTGGCTGTGCTCCCACATCTGCCCTCTGGTCTGGCCCAGTCGTTGTGGATTCCAGAGCCCTGACCACTGTGCTGACCACACAGCCAACAGCTCATGAGGAAGACCCTGTGGACACCTCCCTTCTTGCTTCCTGCACCTGCTGGAACCCTCCAAAGGCGTCTGGGCCCAGCTCACCCTGCCTTGCTCCTTGGCTGGGCTCTGCAGTCCCCTTATAATCTGGCCATTCTCTCAGCCCACTGGATCCCTATAGCCACCTGACCCCTGACACAGCACATGCCCTCTTCCCTAGTGTCCCTGGGATTCCAAACCTGCATGGCATCCTGCCCGTGCTGTCACACTGGCCTCTTCCTGGGGCCCTCTTCCTCTCCCAACACGGGCCAACCCTGAGCCTACTCAAGGGCAGGTCCTGCCCTGCTTCCCTGGGAAGCCCACTCAGTGTGGCACAGGTGGCATCCAGAGCACAGGGTAGCCTGGATCCCGGCCATGTCTGCTGGTCACTTGGGTCACCGTAGACAATTGATTCAATCTTTCGGTCCCTGGTTGACTGGAAAATGACGATGACAGCAGTGCTTCTTTGTGGCCCCTGAGGGACGACTGAGCAGGGCGGCCCTTGCAAATAATCCCCCCGCATGTGCCTGGCACACCACTGAACCTGGGTAGGAAGTCCTGTTTCTGGCTCCACTGGAGTTTTCGAGCTGGTGTGAGTTGTCTGTGGTGACACTTGAACATTTGGAAACAGGAGCTGTTATTTTAACTGACCGTTCATTCCGCCCTTCTCTTGCAAATTCCCACAGTGCCCGGGTCTGTGTCCCGTCCTGCAGCAGCTTCCTTGTGGCTCTTCATAACTTAGCTTTGTCTGATTGTCGGTTTACTCCCTTTGTTCACATCCAGAGGGAGGCGGAAGTGGGCTCATTTGGATGGGATCACTTCTGTTGCTAGGAGCACAGTGGTTTTGTAAGTTAGATTCTCTGAGATTTGGTTTATTTATCTAGAAATAGGGAAAAGAGCACCTGCCCTATTTGCTTGTAACATTATTACAGAGAAATAAAAGAAAATGAAGTGGCTTATACACAAGCATATCATAACTGCGAAACCCTACACATGCCTAAGGAATCCGGCTATCTTATTTGCAAGCACAGTGAAAATAATCTCCACGGAGTTCACTTGGAAATTACTCGGAACACTTTCAGCTCAATGAGGCCTGTGATTGTAATAGTCTATTTCTTAATTCCTAATTGGACCCCTCCGGCTCACATGGCAGCAGCTGCCCAGCAGGGCCCATGACACCCAGTGGAAAAGCCCCTTGGAGCCTGAGGTGAAAGGTGGGGGCTGTGGCCTGGCTGGAAGGGCCGGCTGTGCTGTCAAGGGCAATGATTCTTCTGACTCCAAAAATCACCAAGCACAGTGATAATCGCTTTCAAATTCTTGAGATGATATGGCAATCACAAGCCAGTCCTCCCTGGTCCTCTTTGATGTCAGCACTGTTTGGCCTCAGGGGACAGAGGAAGGAGAGAGAGGAATCTGGGAGACCTGGGGAAACCTCACAGAATCACAGACGTGCAGAGCCAGAGCCCTAGACGTGAACAGACCTCCAGCAAGCCCTAGGGAGCACCCACCACACCCCAAGTCCTGTAGGACCTAGAGTCCACAAAGATGGATGTGTCATGGGGCTTCTTCCTGGGGTCAGGGAGAAGGCAGAGGTGGATATATATGACTGGTAGGAATGGGGACACCTCGTAGCACAGACAAGGGAGGCACAGAGGTACCAGGGTGAAGAAGCAGGTGGGCGGAGGGAAGGGAAGCTGGCAAAATTCTGCACAGCCATTCCTGTCACACTGAGGAATCCACTCACCATCCACAAGCACCAAACTCCTTCCTCCTTCCCAACAGGTACGAATATTTATCTGCAGCTCTTTACTTTTGCTCAGGCAAAAAAAGGTAAGAACAAGAGACGAACGGCTCTGTCAGTGTAGGGAAGCTCTGGGAAAGCCCTGTTGATCTTCCACTGCCACAGGTGGGGTCAGGGGAAGCTGGGGACCAAGGACTGACCAGCAGAGGTTCGGGGACTGAGGACGTTCCCCCCATGTCCAGCATGAAGGAGAACCCACAGAAGTGGGCTTCTACCGGGATATTTGAGCTTCCCTAAAGTTAAAGTTGTGCCATCTCCAGAGGCTGAGGTGACAGCCTCTTCCTCTTTGACTTTCAAATGCCTGGTATTTATTTCCTTCTTCATCTTGTCCCAAAATAATATACTTTAAAAATAACCAATGCATTACGTTTTCAGCAACCACCTACCCTGACACAGAGCTCTGGGTCTTCATCGGGGTGTGAGGGGGGCAGTGGGAGAGTCTGGTCTGGAAATGTCCCAGGGGATTAGGATAAGCGCCACCAGCACAGGACGGACGAGCAGCATGGAGCGCAGACTTGGATGGTCCTTCAGTTACACCTCTCATGGCCAGCCCACAAGGATGTGTCACATGTCCCAGAACCAAATGCCAGCACCTTCTCCACAGCAACACTGACACATATTGGCCCCACCAAATGTTCCCCGGCTGACTGACTCATTCGGCAAGAGAACAAACGCTCACGCCAAGCCCAGGTGACCAGCAAGCCTCCCCACACAGCAAGCCTTCCCGCTTGCTGCTCCCCGTACAGTCCCGAATCTCCCAGGGCGCAATGGAAAGAAGGCAAGGGGCTTGAAAAAGGGGAGTTTCCTCGAGACCACAGACCAGGGCTTTGCCCTCTGCCCTGACAGTGAAAGGATATGGTCCCTGCTCTTGGAGTGATACTGTTGTATAAATTCCTGAGTGGCTGGCTGATCATGACATCTCATTAAAAGCACCTATCAGCGTAGGAGTGAAGCCTCTTTTCTCAGAACCCTCAGATGTCAGGTTATTCTGCCTAACTTGCCATTTCTTGGCTGGCCACAGGTGTGCCCATGCATAACAGGAGCTCCATGTCCACCTCCGCTCTCGGGAAGCAGTGCCACCTAGAAGCAGCCTAGAAACTAGAGCCAGAAAATCCAGATTTGCTTCCCACCTTTGCCACTTACTCAGTGATCTGAGGGAAGTCGTCTGATTTCCTTGAATGTAATAGTTGGAACACAGGAGTTTCACAAAGGCTTGGAAGATCTAGTGTTGGGAGAATGAAACAACTGCGAACCCACTTTTACCTGCACAGCACAATGCGCACATTCATTATGATTGAAGTAGAAAGCAGAAAATAATGACAAATGTTGAATACGACCCTGTCTGTCATTGAGGACTAAACATCAAGTCTGTTCTTCAACAAGGACAGAACATATGTGACAAGTAGCCATCAAGGATGAGATGTCAGAACTTTGCCTGTGTTGATATTTCAGATATGAACTCATGGTTTCATAACCACATGGGGCAGAAAATGAGTGGCTGCTCTTTTATCTATTATAAGCCATGTAAACATACCTTAAAACCCAGAAAAGTGGTGAATAATTTTCATATGTACATATTTTTATTCCTATGACAAGTTAAAATATTTTTTGTGATTAATAGGTTCTAATTAAATTAATTATTGAATTATCAGTAATGCACACATAGAATAACCATGGTTGATGACCATTAACTATCCCATATTAGTAGTTCATCTATGCTCCATTTTTAATACCAGTTTTCATCCTAAAATTAAATTTTGATATATTGTGCATTTCTGTAATTCTTTTATATTGTCTTTTCTTAATTTCTGATGGACTTTTAATGAATGCAGTAAAAAGGAAAGTGAAGTCAAAAGATGAAAATCTCTTAATTGGGCATGACAATAATGTACAAAGATCAGTCCCTGTAGGTGGCATTTCCTTTATGTATGTAATTATTTCCAGTTTTGAAATGTCAATGACCTTATCCTTGGGTACTTAATCTGCAATTAAGGCTCTCCACCATTAGGTGGCAGGAGTGTCATGATCATGCTGGATCCAAATAAGCTGAAGAAGACAGCTGGGAGAAAGATATTTCTTCCTTTTTGTTTTAAATGAAAAATACCATAATTCAACTTTATTTAAAGGCCACTTTAGTTTTTAATACTTACTATAAAGTAATGTTAAACAGTAATTTGATCTTAACAATTCATTATTAAGAACTCAGCTACCACTGAATACAACTGTTTTCCCCCCCAAACTGAGCTCAATTCATCTTGGATTAACCATAGACACTGAGGTTGGGTCGGAAACTTTGCTCTTTAGCTTTGTACTTCATACCTGTAGTTTCTACACACCTGTGGGATGCATGGTTGGTAGAGCCTCTGATCCTATTTTCTTGCAAAGCTCTTAAAGACAGCTGGAGGGGAAAGCCTTGCTCTGGCTTTCTGGCCATTAGCTGGGCAACCCCTTCAAAGTTAACTCTCCCACCTCCTGGCAGAAGTGGGCAGCAGACACAGAGCCATGGACCTGCAAGAGCTGATGCTGGACTTTTTCTGCAGAAGAGACTCCTCAAGCTTGAGGTGAAAGCTCATGTAAATGGGGGGGGCAACATCTGTGTGGTTCCCTTAGTAACAATGCCAGCTCAGGGTCAGATACTGCCTCGCAACAGCTTATAAAGGAGCTTTTATTTTTTAACAGAAAATCTTGAAAATAGTACTTGTGCTAATAGCTAGGCAGAGTTCAACAGCTCCATGGTGAGAAGGAACCAGGGTAAAGTCATGCCAAACTGACTTTGGCCCTGACTTTAGCTTTTCAGCCCTGGAGCTCCTGCAGATCAACACCTATGGTCCCTGGGAGGGAACACATCATTGTGCTCTGACATTAGCAAATCAAATGACAGCACCATGTTCCATACATCTTGATTGTAAATTTTAATTGTTTGTATTTTGCTTCTTTTAGTTTGCATTGTTTTGATCAGATTTTCGAGGCTGGGCAGGAGGAGGCTTGCAAATGACTCTGTAAAAATGAACTGAAATGTGTCCAACTCGAAATGCACCCTCATGATCGTCACTGCTTTATTGCTTTGTATGTTAATTTAAGAAGAGGAATCTAAGGCATTTAGGAGTTGGGATGGACATGTGAGGTGCACTGTTCCCATGCACTGTCCAGTGAGGTGTCTTCCTGGCTACTTGCTCCTTTACAGGGCCAAGGATCCCACGGCTGGCCAGCTCTACTCACTTGGAAGTCCTTCCTGATGGTTAGCTTTGGCTCACTTAGTCCCCTCCCATGACCAGAGTAAGGTCATCCTCTCCAGTCCCCTGGGTAAGGGAGCACCTGCTGTCTTTCCTCCTCATCTCACTTAGCCTCCTCCAGGCGCACTGAGGATGTCAGGGCACCACATCCCCCGTACATGGGTTCCAATCTGCCCTGCCACTCATGCATGCATGGCGTGACCTGGGCGAAAGCAGCATCTCCCTTCCTTGGCTGGCTTATGATTTCACAGGGCTTTATCAATAAATAGACCTAAGCTACATAAGACGAGAACACACGTGACAGGCCTAGTGTGATGCCTGGCACAGGAGTCCACTCTGAACACCTGCAGCCAATCATCAAAGTGACAAGTAGAACCACCTGTGTGACTTCAGGAATGTCAGACATAGCTCTTTAGAGATGAGCCACGGGGCCCTGGCCTGGTAGGCAGCATAACCAGTTCAGTCCTGGCCATCTCATCAGCTCGTTGATTCACTTGTTAAATGACACTTGTTGATCACATACTAATGATGCTCAAGACCACAAAGGAATAAGATGGACACTAGCCACAAGGAGCCTCTAGGAGGGACTGCCGCCCCAGCACTGAGGACCTGGGGTGGCAGGCTCAGTCAGAGCCAAGGGTGCGGGTGGGCAAGATGGCCTATCCATGCTGGGATGAGAGAAGGCTTCCTGGAGGAGCAGCCAGCCAACTAACCACAGCTTCTATAGCTGACCCATCAGGACGTGGCTGAGCCCATGGTTTGCCTGGACTCTAGAGAGGGGAAAGCTTGCCATTATCCCCAGTGCCAGCTCCAAGAGTTGTGGAGAGGCTGCAAGAGGCCTGCTTGGGGCCCCCCAGAATCCTGCCCTGCCCAGGGGCCTTGCATTCCTCAGCTGACCTGCATATGCTGTGGTTCGGAGTTCCAAGCCATAGGCAGCTTTCTCAAGGATCAATTTCAAGCCCTTTGCTTCATCTGCCCACTCAGAACTTCACACTTATCCCCACGCCACTTTGACCTGGAACAGCTTCCCTAAAAGGAACACAGAGCTTCTTATTGTTTCCCTTTCAAACAAAAAGGAAAATGCTCCTCTGAGCCCATGTGCTCTGGAGAGCCATGGAGATGCCGTGGTGGCTCTTCCCCTGAGGCCCCAGACCTGCATCACAGGTCCTGAAGTGACCTCCCAAGCCCAGCAGATGGGACAGCTGGACATGCAGAACTCAAGGGTGCTGAAGGCCTCCCGTAGCCATAATGACTCGTCAGAAAGATGAGGTGGGAGGAGTGGACAGCAGAGGCCAGGCCTGGGAGCTGGGAGCCTGAGGTCCAGGACACTATTCTCGGGTGAACCAGCAAGTGACCTTGGACAAGGAGTTCTACCTGCAAGTGTCTCAGCTTTCTCTGAGCCACAGGAGACAGTGTTCCTGCCCATAGCCTAGGGCTCTGAAGAGATCAGCTTTCCTCAGGCCCCAGGACAGGGACAACCGCTCCAGCCCCTGGACCTGCATACTTCATCTTCTGTGCAGAGCCAGGCAAGGAAAACGTTAATGTTCTCAGTCTATAAGTAGTTCCTGCTGTTGCAGATAAAATTAAATGGCATGGCTATTTTGGTAGAAAATCAGGTAAAAAATGCTGAAAAATAAACTCCCCGTCAAATGCCAGTCCTCCCCCCTTGCCATGTTCTTTTTTTATGCCCATTTGGTATTTGTTTTTAATTCTGGCTGATTGTCAATTTTAAAACCTGATGCATAGAGTGGCTTGCTATTCCGGAGGCGTTATTTTAAGATGAAACAATGTAAATTCTGACTTTGGATGGCAGATGGCTGGCAGTTCGCTGTTTGGCAAACCAACTGGTATGGTATGTTGGAAATTCAGAGCAGCAGGTACGCAGCTCAATTTGAAACCGCCACAGATGCTCGGAGGGAGCGGGGGAGGGGCGCAAGCTGGTCAGGAAATTAAGAACAGTACTCTGAGCTCAGAGGGGAAAAAAGATGATAATTAGCTGAAAGTTTGCTTCTTCCAGTCTCGACTCTTTTTTTTTTTTTTTGGTTGCTTCTTAGAAAACCAGGAAGGCCCTTAGAAGTCAGCACAGGAAGAGCTAATTTTGCTTCAGAGCTGTCTGTTTGGCAAAGCTCAGCCTCCAGGAGAAATTCAAAGGTGAGGGAAAAGCAGATAAAGAGAATCTCAAACATGCTATTCAACAGAGAGGTGCAAACAGCAGTGCTGAAGAAACCTGTGTCCCTGCTGATTTCAGAGGCAGAATCAGTGAGTGATATTTGGGGAAAGAGGGACTCACATCTGGAAGGCCTCGCTTACATGAAGGTCAACATCAGTGTCACCGCATGGGCGAATTCCCAGAGCCAGGGTGGTGACACCCACTGTGACTGCCATAGAGGGTCCGGGCAGGGCACATGGTGTCCAGCTGCCTGTGCGCGGGGAGACTGAGCTCCGCCACATTTATCCATCAACTCAGGTCCATTCAGAGTCGATGCGGGTACTACATGCTTTCAAAGAGGGTCACTCACGCTGCAAACCTCAAGTGTCAGCCTCCTGTCAAGTGCAATGTCAAAACAACTCATTAGAACAGAACTCTGAGTAGTTTTTGGTGTGTGAAATTGGAGTTATTTTCCATTTCCTTCAAATTCTTGCCATGGCTGGAAGGCAAGTGAGGAAGTTTTTGTTGATGGCCGCACAAATTCTCTTGCTGAAAGCAGACAGGCAGACAGACCTGGCAAGGGAGCTGGACCTGGGTCAGATTATGAGACTTGCCAGTGTCTCCTGAACTGCTCTTGAATGGAGGTCCCCTGATCCATTTGAAGCCTGAGGAGCTTGCTCAGGGGATTCAGGAAAAGCAGCCAAAATCCCACTCGGGGTTTTTGTGGAATACGAACACATCGGATTCAGAGCACCATGGTCCTAATGCCAGAGCAACTCAAATGGGCGGGGATGGTCATTGTGCTGCCATCAGGTGTTTGGGCCAGAACAACAAGCTACTTAAAATTCTAATTCATAGCATAATTGTTCATCTGAACCTTGAGTAATAAGCAAAGGGTCTCTGGGTTTGATAAAATAACGCAAGCTCACGTGTGCCACTTCCTCAGCGGAGCAGGGCAGGTGAAGCAGAGCAGTGGCTGCTCGCTTTCGCTTCCTCCCTGCATGCTCAGGTGAGTGTGGGCTCCTCCAGCAGACAGTCAGCACTTGCAAGGCACAGGTCTGGGCACCGGGGGACACGCAGATGACTCACATCTGGCTCCCAGGCAGTCTAAGGGCAATGATAAAGTGTGACTATACACAGTCACTGCAAGAGGGAGCAGGCAGGGTGGAGGGTGGATACTGAGCTCCTGGTTCCTCAAGAGGGGGCTGTGTCCTCACAGGTAAATTAGGGAAGAGTCCCACCCCATCTGACCGATTCCTCCCACACTCTATGTTGGCCCTACGGGTCATGGGGGAACAGTGTCTCTAGGCTTCCCTTCACTTGCCCAGAGCAGGATGCCGGATATGGCCACAGCTCCTGGAAGGTTTCCCAAGACCTGGGTCAAAGGCTTGAGGAAGGCCAG
Organism: Geosciurus inauris; assembly: GCA_004024805.1. Lineage (NCBI taxonomy): Eukaryota > Metazoa > Chordata > Mammalia > Rodentia > Sciuridae > Geosciurus > Geosciurus inauris. Next base: position 121,524 of record PVHX01003206.1, read on the forward strand.
ATCCGGACAGCTCCCTAGCTAGAAAAGGATCAAACTTCTGTGCTTCAAATTCAGCAAAGTCTGAAGACAAAAGAGTCCAAGGAAAAGGATAAGAGTGATGGGAGAGTGGTTGTTTCTGGGGAAACATTTTGTTGATTTTATCCCCAGCTGCCCTGCATGAACCACACCAGTGGAAGAGGCTGGCAAAGGTCCCCAAGTAGGTCGCTTGTGAGTGCTCTTAATACCAAATGGATCAGAAACATTTTTCTCTGAGATGCTGCAGAAACAGCATGTCCTTCTGTTGTTTCAAGAGTGACATTTAAGCAGCCATGGAGCCCAGTGTATCAGGGAGGGAGGGCAGTGGCAGGAACAGGAGAACACAAGAGTTGGGGATTGGGGAGGAGGGAGCAGCGGTAGGAATGGACAAGGAAGGGACAAAGGCCAGGAGGGGACTCAGGACCAGCAGGCACGAACTGGATCTCCCAGTCCCTCCAGCAACATTTTGCAAAAGAACCCCCACCCGAGACACCCTCTTCTTGGGGGACAGGGGGTGAGGAGAAAGGCCTCTTGGTGGTCCTGGACTCTAAGGGGACTTCTTGACCAGAACCATGTCTATGGAAAGAGCCAGGCACACACAGGAAGAGAAAGCAGCTGCACTAAGCCAAACTCAGACCTGGAATGCAGCAGAGAAATGTCTCAGGGACCCCACATCCTGCCACCCACACTGGTAAGGACCCAGGCCCACGTTTTGTCTTAAGGATCTTTGCTTATGATGTGACTATTGGGTGGATATTTCTGATTTTAGTGGCTGTAGATAAATTTGTATTGAGAAACATGTCCTTGACAACGCAGAAGGAGAGGGCAAAGCTCCATCTACGGGGGCGAGTGTCTCAAAGTGCTTCTTTTTGTCAAGAGGGAGCATTTTCATTAGCATGAGTGCTCCCAATTAAAGGCAATTATTTTTTGAGCATCTACACTGTGCAGGCACTAAGTGTTTTATATATATTTATATACACACATATATACATATACATGTATAAATGTAAATTTATACATGTATATGTATATATAAAATATTGTTGTATTGAAGAGATATGGGGATTTTTACATCCATATTATAGGTAAAAAAAACAGAGGCTCAGAGATGTTAACTAAGTTTCACAGCAAGTTAGGGCAAAGCTGGCATGGGAACCCAGGTCTCTCTCACTCCCAAGTCCAGGATGTTCCCTCTGCTTCTTGGGGGCAAAAGAGTCAAAAAAATGCAACCGTGACAGGAGACGAGGGAGAAGCCACACAGCTGGGAAGAGGGCAGCCGTAGGAACAAGCCACCTACATAGCTTTGCCGTGAGACAGCAGGGTGATGTTACAAGGAGAAGTTTTAAAACAGATACATTAAGGAGACATTTTTCACATTGCAAAAGTCAGATTTACTTAACAAAGTGGTTTTCTTAAGAGTTACTCTAAGTCCGGGGCTGGGATTATGGCGCAGTGGTAGCGTGCTCGCCTAGCACGCATAAGGCACATGCGTTCGATCCTCAGCACCACATAAAAATAAAATAAAGATATTCTGTCACCTAAAACTAAAAAATAAACATTAAAAAAAAGATATTAAAAAAGAGTTACTCTAAGTCCATAGATGACTCCCCAAGTTCAGAGCCAAGAGCCAAGTGCAAGGCTTCTGCCCACGAGCCTGGAGGAAGGCAAGGATTCCGAGGAGGCAGAGCAGAGGGTATGGTCCTCACAGGTGTCCCCAAGGAGGAGCTGTTATTTGTATCCAGAGTTTCCAGTCTTCAGAAATCCTGGCACAATGCAAAGACAGTTGTGTGAACCCCACACCTGGGGTAATGGCTTCCAAGGAATGGAGGTGCACAGGGCCCAGGACCACGTCAGGAGTCTGCCCAGAGCTACGACCATGTCAAAGCAAGTCAGACTGAAAAACCGGAGGAAGAACTTGGACCATAAGTCCCAGTCACAAGCCTCTCCAACAAAAGTTTAATAAGCATCCGAGACAGACTCCAGAGCCTTCTGGCCAAGGCAGAACTAAGGCGTTATTAATATGAGTCATGACAGCCAAGGAAGTCACTGATCTTGGCTAAGTCTTCCCCAACACGCAGCATTTCAAGGGAATGTTATCTCAGGGAAGGTTGCATTAAGTGTCTGTTGTAATTATGTCTCCAAGAAACAATACTCTTCCGCTCATTAAATGTTTCAGTGGGTGGCCTGCTGCAGGCCGCAGGAACTTAACCCCGAGCTATGAGCCTGTGAGGACAAAGGAAGGGGCCACCTCGGAGTTGTCCAACTCTATTAGCCAGGGTGAGGCTATTTATTGGGTTGAAAACTGCTTTAATTAGGGACCTAAGCAAAGAAGCAGATAAGTTGCTGCTGTAGAGAGTCCGCTAATAGACGCAGGCGCTGGGAGTCACAGGCTTGCCCGGCTGCCTCCCTGCAGACATTCAGAGTGGCAGGCTGAGAGCTCGAAAAGCCAGTTCAACATTTGCAACTCATTATCTCCACCTACCAGGCAGCAGAGGGCCACTCTCCTCAGGAGCAGTGGCCTCCCAGGCCAGACCCAGGCCCTGTGTCCCTGCCATCCGAATGCCATTCTCTTGGGTAACAGGAAGCATGACCACGAGCACAGATTGGGCCTGTTTGTGGGCTGGACTCCTAGTCCAGAGGTGGGTGGTTCACATCACTCCACAAACGCCTGTGCAGTCCGTGTCAAACACAGGACGCTGCGAACTGTTGTCACGAACCCGCACCAGCTCTGCCTCCCAGCAGCTGAAAGTCCGATGGAGGCTTCTGGGCAGATGGCAGTTAAGTAACATCCTCCGAATGCCTCACAAAAACAGCATACAGAGAAACGAAATGCAAATGCAACAGCTCATAGGCAACACTCACAACAAAAGCAGGTGATCAGGTAATCCCCTGAACCCCAACATACTAAGCAATGACAGAGCCACTGATAGCCACAAGGCAGGCTTTACTGGAGCTGTGCTGGAGAAAGCAGAGAGCAGCAGCCGGGCATCTGATGCACAGGGAACAGAACACCAACACACCCACCGGTATCCTTGGGCCAGCACCGGGTCCAGTTGGAGATCACAGCTGCAGCTGCACAAGCGCCTGTGCCAGGCAGGCCTGGAGGAAGAGGCTGGAGCCCAGTCCCAGGACTCCTCCACCTCAGAGAGAACTGCAGGCATAAAGGGAAGTGGGGGTGGCCATGGGGCCCAGACAAGAGTGGAAGAAGGCAACAGAAAGGGCAGCCTCAGAGGAGGCTGCCCAGCGCTTGTGCTCTGTGGGGCAGCAGGAGAGGGCACTGCAAAGTCAGAAGAGACATGGGCCCAATTCTCCTCTGAAAAATTCAGGCGAAATACAGTCACATCAAGCCCAAATGTTGCCAAAAGGCTCCCATCTGTGACCACCCTCCTCCTGGGGGACTTGGTCAGGGAAGTGGGAGAAGGGGCCTCTCTGCGGTGCTGTGAATTCAGGTCAAATCTGAGACCCAGTCACTACTCAAAGGGGAAAAACGAAAAGAGTAAGGAATAGAAGAGCATCCCTACAGATAAAGAAGGCATGCCAAATAAATGACCACAATGGCAGCACGCTATCTCACGCTACCAAGAGCTGAATGCCTTGAGAAAATGACGTGAGGCCTGAAAAAGTATCACTTCAAAATAATTTTAGAAATGCAAATTAAACTAGAAGAAACACAAAAGCTAATACGTAAAACAAATGATTACTTAAAGTAAATGGAAAGTGAAAAGGATGTAAGTTTTTAAAAATCAAAAAGTAATGACGAAAAGGATATAGGGGATGTCAGCAAAAGAGCCAAATATTGAAGACGGGCAAAGGAGAGCCAGCGATGGAGAGTGACAGTCAGTCTCCGAAAGACACAACCAGGGCAAGGGGAGAGAGAAATACCAACACATCTGACTCGACAATTTCCCTGAAATTAAAAAAAAAAAAAAGATTTAAAATGACACATTGGAAAAGCACATCACATATCTGAGACTATCAACCCAATACAACATCTAGGAAAATCGCTGGGCTTGAAAGAGAAAGAAAAATATCCCTTGGGCATCTAGGTAAAAAGAGTGCATGACTTATAGGAGAGAGAAAATCAGATTATCTCATGCTTTTTGGCAGCAGAGTTTTATGCTAGAAGAAATTGGACTACTTTCTCATCCTTTTGACATGCAAGATACTCATATTTATAATCCAAAAGAAAAAAGTGTGAGCTAGGGTTTTATATCCAGTAAAATCAACTTCAAGTATAAAGGATACAGACGAACTGCTACCAGTAGAGAAGAATTCAGAGAACATTATTTCTGTAAGAAGAAACCTCACAGGGAAGTCTACTTGAGGATCAGCTTCAGAACAATGGAAGTGGCATCAATAGAAGGACTGTAAGGACTAACGATATAGCTACCCAGAAAACCAAGACTGAATGAGGGCTGAAAGGCACTGAGGCAGCAGGCATTGACTTTACAATCTGATAATACAAATAGAGTACAATTGTAAATATCGAGAGATGAAAAGAGGATAGAAATATGAAAATATTTTGCTGCTTTCAGTAGTCATTGCTGATGATGGTAATATTGTTCTTGTTACTCAGAGCAGAGACCATAGTGATAATTATGGAATATAACTCTTTTTTTTTTTAATTTTTTTTCTTAGTTGTAGATGGACACAATGTCTTTATTTTATTGCTTTGTATGTAGTGCTAAGGATCGAACCCAGGGCCTCACGCATGGGAGGCAAGCGCTCTACCGCTGAGCCACAATCCCAGCCCCTGGAATATAACTCTTATTCTGTGTCTTCATAATCCAGGAGTCTTTGTTGTGAAGAAAGGAGATACAAATGCAATATAAAATTAGTTAAGTAAAATCTATAGAGTTTAAGATCTGAGACTGAAATATCTGTTTGAACTCAAAAAGTATTTGATACCACACACACGCATAGCACATGTGTGTACTCTCTGTCCACTGAAAAAGCTAGAAATGATAACCAACCTGGTAGCAATTAGCAGCCACAGTGCCCAGGCTGTGGTTCTGAAATGCCTTTTCTGATGAAAACACATTAAGTTTCCTGGAGAAATAGCTGATTCAGATCTGGAACAGAATATAGACAACATGAGTCCAGAGTATCTTCACACACCAGGTAGTAATGAAGGCACAAAACTCCTGAAATCATGAAAAAAGGGCCCACGACCCCATGTGACAAATCTCCAACTGGCCAAAGATGAGAAAATATGAGTTTCGATAAAGATGGATCAAAATCCATCAAATATGTGTAAATCCAAAAGTGGATAACATTATTTAAAAAGTCCTAATTGGTTATATTTTAAGAATGACAGGAAATCAATTCATTCCCCTGCAAAGTGGGTATCCAGAAGCACAGCACTGGGCATTTATCTTGTCTTCCCCCATAAGAACTGTAGCACTGGGTCACCAGTTGGAAAATTAATGGAAGCTTCTTTAAAAATTATCCCAGTTAATAAAGAAAAACAAAATTATGGTGTTAGAGCTACATTGTTACGCAGCCCCCTGCGGGGTGATGGATCCACGCATTAGGATCATGAGCTGTTCCCATGATAAAGTAAGAACCACACACTACGTGCTTCCTGAAGAAGAGCACCACTTTGCCAGAAACTGAACCTGAGTCTGGTCATGTCTCTGGATGCAGCTGCCGGTGTACAGGAAATACAAGAGACAGGGACACACTGAACTGCCAACTGAAGAGTTAACATTGGTGAGTGTCCCGGCTGCCTGACTCTGCAGCAACCCACCCTTCCCAGCAGGCCAGGACAGCAGGCTCCAGCTCCCCAGACCTCCGAGGGAGCTCCAGGTCAATAGCTTAGTAGTCCATGCTGCTGGCCCCTCCCACCATGGTACCATGGAACCTGGGCTCCTCTTAGTCTACTGTGCATAGGCCGTTTCTTCAAATCCCAGTTCTAGTCTTGGATGCCAATTCTCTTGTTGATGGAAACTCTAGGACCCCAGTTCCTATGGAATCAGGTCAGGACTTGTTACCTCCAAATTACAAGGAATCTCCAAGGTTCCACTCTGAACCCTTGTCCCATGCTGGCTGGGACTCCCTGACATGGGCCTTGGCCTTAACAGACCTCTGCCCATTACTGCTTCTGGGAGCACCTCCCCAGGACCACCCCCGCTCACCTGTCCCCCAAGGGGTACTTATCTGGCCTCAGCAGCTGGAATGCAGCCAGTCAGGACTCTGAGATGCTGCCTGTTTTCAAGGGCAACCCTAACTTTCCAAGTGCCACAGTGATTGTACTGCACAGCCCAGGCCCTCCCCTGTCATCCATGTGCTGGAGGGATTTATCATCAGTTAAGCTCCCTCCCCCAACCTCCTTGTATTTTCTTTGTCCCTGACACAACTGCCACCCAAGCCAGTTTTTTGTTTTCCTTACAACATGACTCAGAATGAAAGGCTCAGAAAATTCCAGATCTGGAAAAGCCCTCAGATCATCCTTTTTTTTTTTTTTTAATTTTTTTTTTTAGTTGTAGATGGACACAATATCTTTATTTATTTATTTTTATGTGGTGCTGAGGATCGAACCCAGTGCCTCACGCATGCAAGGCAAGCGCTCTACCACTGAGCCACAATCCCAGCCCCCTCAGATCATCCTTTTTAATGATCTCATTTGCTTTGGTTAGGAAATTAAGAATCAAAAAACTGACGATGTGTTTGCAAGTCCCTTATCGATTAGCAATAAAGCCTGTACCAGAGCCGAGTCTCCAACCATGACTTTTTCCCTGCATCTTCTCCATCCTTCCACGGCCACTGTGTCCTTTCAAACGTGCATTAATACCTGGCGTAATAATGTGAGTGGCCATGAACTCTGTGCTGGGAGCTCTGCTGGGCAGGGAAAGGGTGCTGGAGGGCGGGGGCATCTTGGTGTTGCAGGTTGATGAAGGAGGCACAAGTAAATATTTACACAAGTAACTATGTATGGGGATGATGATAAAGAGTTGTCACAGAGCAGGTTGATGCCACAGTAAAGAAAGCACATGATGCTACAGACACACACACGTCAAAAGCCATCAAAGTCTGCACACCCAGATGTGCAGTCATTCTTCTTCTGGAAACTTACTTAGGGGACTAGGATCATGAAAAGGATCCACTACAAATATGCTCTCATAGTGGTGTTTATGGTTGGGAAATGTTGCAAACACCCCAATGTTGAACAATAAAGAATTGATTAACTCAATTATGGTATATCCATTCAATGGGCACCACATAGTGATAAAAATAGCATGGTAAAATGACATTTAATGGTATGAAAATACATGTACCAAATATTTATCACTGGGCTGGGGTTGTGGCTCAGTGGTAGAGCGCTTGCCTCACACACATGAGGCACTGGGTTCGATCCTCAGAACCACATACAAAATACATAAATAAAATAAAAGTCTAAAAAATATTGATCACTGAAAAGGTATGTTACAAAACAATGTATATACAGTGTGATTCTATTGTTCAAGGTACTTATGTCCACGGAGAAAGGAATAGAAGTATACATGCCAACATGTTTAAATATATACTAATAGTACTTTTTACTCTTCTTTTTGCTTACCTATATTTTCCTCAATAAATATACATTAGTCGCATAATCAAAACCATAACAAAATTCTGTTCCTCCAGAAAACTCCTTAAGAACTCATCTCATCCTCTCACCCATCCTTGTGTTTGGTATGTGCCAGGCATTGGATCCTGCCAACAATGCAGATTCTACCAACTTAGAGACAAAGTGCAATGCAAATGCATCAGAATGCAATTTCTGGCTTCGCAGGACAGCAGAGAGCTCAGTTCTCTGCATACTGGAGGATGCGTTTCCCGAAGTACAAGAAAATCTTTACTCGGGGCTTGAAAATAGGAAACAATATGATACATTTAACTTCTAGTGCTAACTGAAGATGCACAAAACAAAATTCAGAGCAGTTGCGAGCTTGTCATATTAGCAAACAGTGCCACCAATGAGAATGGCTGGGGCTGGGCCCTCACACTGGGGTGCTGAATGGCATGTGTTTTCAAAAATTACCCCACTGACAAAAGGAAATGCACATTAGTTGTCTTTCCAGCGCTTGGGCAAAGCGTCATGTGTACTGGTCACTCTGCTTCCCTTTCCTAAGAATGAACATATTTCCATCTTAAAATCCTCTGTTTCATCTTTTTCTTCATGCTTATTGAAATACAATTTTTTTTTTTTTTGGTACTGGGGATTGAACTCAGGGACACTCGACCACTGAGCCACATCCCCAGACCTATTTTGTGTTTTATGTAGAGACAGGGTCTCACTGAGTTGCTTAGCGCCTCACTGTTGCTGAGGCTGGCTTTGAACTCGTGATTCTCCTGTCTCAGCCTCCCTAAGTGTTGGGATTACAGACATGCGCCACCATGCCCGGCTTGAAATACAATTTTTTAATATTTATTTTTTAGTTGTGGGTGAACAGAATATCTTTATTTTTATGTGGTACTGAGGATCGAACCCAGTACCTCACGTGTGCTATGCAAGCACTCTACCACTGAGCCATAACCTCAGCTCCGAAATACAAATTTTCCTACAATATAAGACATAGAAAAATAGCTGTTTATTTATTTATGTTTATTATTGTCCTGAGTAGGGTTTCAAAGAATTTTCCCAAAGGCACCCAGTCATCTACTTGGCATCTTAGAACACAGAAGGTTGGGTCCTGGGTGGTGAGCAGGTGGGGAGACTAAGCCAGAGAGTCATGATTCTCATCTTCCCTCCATCAGCAGCCCCCGCGGTGTCGTCTTCTTCCCACGGCCGCCCAGGAAATTGCATCAAATCACAGAAAAGTCAGCTGCCCTGCTCTGTAGGGCTGACCACTGACAGAAACACATGTACAAGTCCCCAGTTTTAACTCCAGGAACCACGGCTTCTCCAGGAAAAGGAGCTTCCGGGTAGGTCCCGCTCCTTCAGAGTGTCCTTCTCCAAACTCTGCAGGAAGGGAAGGTCTGGGGACACCATACTGGATCAGCAGAGCATCTCTTTATTTACTTATATTTTGGTGAGAGGGCTAAGTGGAAAGCTAGATGAGGCTGGGGGGCTTCTACTCAGTTTCCCTGAGATGCCCCATGGGTGCCCACTACCTTGAGCATCGCTGTGTCTCATCGAGTCTTGGGCATCATGCATGGCTGGCTCTGGCTTATGGTTACAGGAAACACGGATGAAGGGACCCTTGTGCTCTCTGCTCCCCCTCCCTGTATGGAGATGGTGCTGGGCATGAGTTCTCCGGAAGCACACCCTGAAGATGGCAGGCACGGGCAATGGAGAGAGAGCGGTGTGCTCTGCCAGCTGAGCAGCGGAAGGCTCTGATATACTGCAAGGCAGCCCCAATTTTTAAAAATAAAAGAAAAAGATAGCCGAGGCCTTTTTCTCCCTCTGGTTGTTGTTGACTCTCCAAAACACTGGGTCTGGCGCGCTTTCTGATCCCTGGAGTTTGATGCACGTTTGATTCACAGACTGCGGCGTGTCTGCACCAGATGGCCTCGAGTTAATGAACACAAACTCATCACTTTTGCTCACCAGGGAAATGTGCAGCTCAATCTGATTTGTACTCTACAACTAAAAATATTTGAGTATTTTTAGGGAGCATTTTACTGAGACAAAATGGCACTTCAGGAAAGCATTCAAAGAACAGAGACTAACCAGCAAATTGCAATTGCAATCTTCTACACATTGATAAGTCAGCTCCTTAGACCACTCTTGCACCAAAATTAAAGTAATATGCCGTAAGCCATACAGCCACGTGGCCCGTTCTGTCCTTCCCCTCCCGTCTCCAGCCCCACTACCCTGCCTATGCTCAACCTGCAGTCCCAAAGCACGTGAGGAACTCATTCCTAGCACTAGATTTGCTCACTTACATACCAACAAACCCTTTTTCACAGGGTGTGTATGCACACACATGGGCATGATCTCTTATATATTCTTTTCATGTCTTTCTACCTGTATGATTTTACATATAACAACAACTTTAAGTTAAGGACCAATTTACTAAATGAACCCGGCAAGAGCTCCATCTTGTCCGTCCGTGGTGAAACTTTGCTAGGATGTGAGTGTTTTCTGGGTCGTTGGCACCAGCTCACGAAAGAGGCAATGCAGGTGCTGAATCAGGAAATGGGTGCTTTCCATACGTCCCACTGTCTCCTCCTCCAAACGCCCACACTTACTGCCATTTTATTTAGATATCCTCGCCACTAGGCTCAGGAACATGAAAGTCATAGCTTAGCCCTCAGCTCACTCTCAACCCCACAACCAGCCGGGCGTGGTGGCGCATGCCTGTAATCCCAGCACTCTGGGAGGCTGAGACAGGAGAATCACGAGTTCAAAGCCAGCCTCAGCAATGGCGAGGCGCTGAGCAACTCCATCTGATGGAGCTCGTGACGGCATAGGTGTGTCTGCTGGCAGTGGATGTTGATGCCACCGAAAACAGTTCCTAAATATAAACTGCAGCCATTTAAACAATAAGTGCATTCTGTTTTATTTGTAATTGTTTTAATTTATGATCATTATGTCTAATCTGCATTATCTAATCATGTTTTAAAACGAAGAGATGTATTGCATATGATTATGCAGATTTTGTAGGTGTTCTTTGTACGTGACTCTTCTAGGCTGGTGTTAACCTGACATTCTCCGAATGCTTTATCTTCATCAGACACAGAAATCCAAGAACCAAGATATGGAGCTGGTCAGCGTTTTCAGATTGCACAGGGCACGAGCAGCCGCTTCTTTGTCACTGTGTTGGTCTCTGAGGTGGGCACACACGCCCACCACCTCGTCCTCAGAATGTCCTTCTCCCCCAGCCCTCTCAGGTCCAGCTGCCTGTTGGCCCCAATTCTGCCACCCTGTCCCTCTTTCCAGCATGACATATGACTGCAGAATATTAATGAGTACTGAAATAAACATTTTAGGTCTCTTCATATTGTGAACTGAGCTTCTACTAAAAAAAGCCAATTATCTCTGGATGTAAATTGGGAGATAGGCAATTGACCATGCTGCCAGCACAGGCCACAGAGAAGGAATCTCCTGGGAAGAGGAAGAGGGTCCAAGAACTTATTCAAATACAAAGCAGTTTACTAGGACCACAAAAGGGAGGACCAAGTAAACACTGAGGGTTCCGAAGTATTTCAGTTTCTCTCTCTAGAGGATCTCATGATTCACAAGCAAACTTTAATAAACAAACTTCAACTGCAGGTCCAAATCAGTCAGTCCCAAATCCATTCAAGTATGAGCCCATTTGATGTGAAGGCTCTCCTAGATGCGCAGGGCAGCCGCATCGACCATTCATTCACTCGACGCAAGTTTAACACGTGCCTGTCAGTGAGCTCAGCTCAACAACAGACACTGTCTGCACGGAGAACGCAGCACAGGGCACCTATGTGACTGTCATGGAGAGAGATGGGGACATTCAAGCGTTCACTCAGCCTGGTGTATGGTCACGACAGCAGAGGCAAGGCAAGGGGCAGGCCTGGTCTGGAAGCAATCATGGGACCCACCGGACTGGAGAGTCAGGGCATGTCAAGGAGCAGGTAGCACTATGGATAGTGGTTTCAGAGAGCATATGTCCAGCACCACATAGCCAGAGGCCACAGAGGGCTTCCTCCAAAGACTCAGAATCCTGGAAAGGTGTAGAAGATGGATTCCAGAGTGAAGTTGGAGCCTGTGACCAGGCAGGAGGCTGAGGCCAGATCAAGGGTGGAGGCCAGAATAAAGAGAGAATGATGAGGGACATCTGCTGGGGACCAAGTAGCTGGAGGGGACAAGAGAGAGCATTTGGGACTTCAGAGAATGAAGGCATCCTGAGGAAGGGGAATTGGCTGGGGAGAAAGATAACAACTTTGGCTGGAGATGCAATTTTGAGATGCAAGTGAAGTGTCCAGGTGCCAGTGCCCAATAAGCAGGGGCCAGTGCAGACGAGAAGGTGGGACAGAGATGGGGCTGTGTCTGGCATTCATCCATCATCTGTGCCATCTACAGATTTGTTGAATCAACTATATGCTGAGTGAAGGCCAGACATCCTGGGGTCTGGGGACAGCAATAAACAAGCAGAAGCCCTGCCCTCAGGAAGCCTCTGGACTGAAGAGGAAATAGCCAGGGACAGAGCCAAAGGGACAAGCACTCTGCTGAAGGCGAAGGTGCCCTGAGAGCACATGGAGGAAACTGAGGCCAGTTCCAGGGTCTGGAAAGGGAGTCCGTGAGGACAGGGAGGGATGGAAGACTGGCTTCTTGGGTCCAGGGACTAGTGGGAGGCTGCAGACACCATTACGCCATGGCCTGTGTGAAAACAGAACTCTGACCCATGACCTGTGGCCACCAGCCAGGAGGCCACCCTACTACCTCTGGCAGTCAGTAGGGAAGCCACCCAGTGGCCCTGAAGCAATCAGTCCTGATGACCAGGAGTTACTGAGAACTCCCCTTGTTTGTACCCCAGTTTCTCACTTGGTCTCAACCAGAGAAAACCATGTCTACCCCCTCACCAGTCACACAAGATGCCATGCTCGCCAGCCTCCTGCAGCTCCCCGAGGCCAACGGCCTTCCCTTCCCTCCGGGCCCCTGGATTGTTTTGTACTATGAGGCTCCTCTCTCTTCTGCCTGCCTCTGAGTCTCTGCCCAATGCAAGTGACAGTGGCCAACCCCCTTGCGATAGCAGTCCCTGAATCAAGGCCACTGCTGGTCTCCACTCTGTCTCCACTGATTCCTCAAAAGCAGGAGACTGATTAATGTGGGTGGCCTGGCTATGTGCTGGGTGAGGGGTTTGGCTTGGAAGAGTGAGGACCAGCCCCCCACCAGGAGTGACCTATTAGCCACAAGAAGGAGCGTGAAGTGCACGCCAAGTGAGAGGCACCCTCCCCAGGCGAGGGCCGACTGCACTCCGGTTCCATCTGTCGGGACTGGTCTGCAGAGGAGGAACAAAGGAGCGGGCAAGAGGAGACCACAGGACTGGGGACGAGAGCCCGGGTCATCAGCATTTGCCCACTAGGCAAGAAGGAAGGGGTCTGTGGATGTCCCAGCACACCTAGGGAACTTCACAGATTGAGGTCACTGAACAGGATGTCACGTTGGAGCTGCCCTAACACATGCAGGAAGATACACATAGCACAGTGAACCAAGCAAAGAACAAAACACCAGGACGTGGGGCCGAGTTGACCGAGGGCTCTGCATCAGGCTGGCTGCTCAACACTCTAGCAGAGCTATGCCAAAATAGTTAAAAGGTGTCCATTTTGAACAAAGCTGCTACCACACGTAGGTGTGACTTTGGTCCCCTCCCATGGGGCTTGAATTCATCAAACACACTGCGATTGGCCAACATTTTTTAGCATGAACTTCAACCAGAACAGGACTGGACCCCTGAAGAGGGGCTTCTTTTAATGTGATTATTTTTAATTGTTACATTTTAACAGGCACGTTTACAGTCTCATCACAAGTTTTTTTTCAAAATTGCTATCACTGGGATGCGCATGTCCCCCAAAGGGTCACATGTTGAAGGCTTGGTCCTCATGGTGGTGCTACTGGGAGGTGGTGGAAACTTCAAGAGCCTGGTGAGTTGGAGGAAGTGGTGTGCAGGGTGGGGGCTGCCTTTGAAGGGTTTATTTTGTACCCAGCCCTGTTTTTCTCTGTTTGTTTCCCAGCCCCATGAAGTGAACAGCTTTGTTCCACCAGACACTCCCATTATGATATGCTGCCTGGCCAGAGGGCCAAAGCAATGAAGCCACGAGCTACAGGCTGAAACCTCTGGAACCATTTTAAGTTGATTTCCTCAGGTATTCTGTCACAGCAAAGAAAAGTCAACACAAAATATATTTACTAGAATTCTTCACAAATAGGGTTTGTAATAATATGTTGTAATGCATAGACCTTATTGCCTTTGGTATGCTTCCAATCATATTTGATTTCCATGTTGTGTGGGAGATGGAAATGGGCGTGTGTGTTTGTGTGTGTGCGCGCACGTGGACAAGTGGGCCATGGATCACTTGGTCTAAGACCCTGCCTTCACTCACAGGGATGATGGAGCCTGTGAGCACATGCTCACTCAGAGACAGATCTGGAAACACATTTCTTGACTCCCAGTTGGCCCCTCAAGCATTCTTAACAACTAATTCCACCCAGCTGGCAAGAAAACTGGGACAAAGAGTGGGAGACTGTTACATGAACAGTCTCGATGAACTGTGCCTCCTGGTCTCACCATACAGTCCCCTCCCTGATGACGGTGGGCCTGACCTGGGCAGACCTCCCAGAGGAAAGACTGTGTGAAGAGAGAAGCCAGAGCTCTGCCTCCAAAAAAATGTAGTCACATGAGTAGCCAGGTGAAATCAGACACTCCATCCAGCCCTCAGAATCGGGAGAAGTAGTCACTATTATTTGTGTGTGTGTGTGGTTGTTTATTTTAATTTATTTTTTTGACAGCAGAATGCATCTTGATTTATTGTACACAAATGCAGCACAACTTTTCATTCCTCTGGTTGTACACAATGTAGCATCGCACCATATGTGCAGTCATATATGTACCTAGGGAGGGGGCATGGCGGTAGTCATTGTTATTTTAAGCCACTGTGTTTGGGGACGTTTGTTACGCAAAGATAGATAACTGATACCCTAGGGGCAAAGAAACCGTCTGTAACAGTCTTTCACAGGCCCGAGGCCTTCAGTCAACACCTCACACTGGAATGGAGACGGTCATGATGAACTGAGTTATCCCTGACATGAAAACCTGAGCTCAAGTTCTAGAATCAAAGTCACTATAGTCAGCATGTGCGCTACCTAAGAATTGTCGCTGATACAACATATCCCTACCCTGGAGGCCACTGGATATGACTGGTGTGCATGCCTGAGGGTGCAGGCAACCAAACACCACTCTGGGATAGCAGCAGAGGTGGGCAGCTGCTAAGTGTGCTGCACAGCTGGGGCAAGGGGACAAAGGCTCTTGCTTCTGTGGCACAGTCCTGAGTGGGTGGCACAGGCCAACCCAGGTCTTCTCACTACAGTCTTTTGGGTGATACATGTGACCCCCTTGGCAAGAGGGAGAAGCTCCCATCCTGTGGCTTAGAGATAGGGATCACATGTCGGTTCCAGGCAAGATGCTATTTAGGACTACAGAGCATTCTGCCGTCAAAGTGATCTTTAGGTAAACAAGAGCCACAAGCGCTGTCTCCCAGTGAGACACTCAGCAAGACAGAGGATGAGTCAATTTATTCATTCATTATTGATACCCACATATGTCTGAGCAGGATCTGAGATGGCTGGGCCCATGGAGTGTCCATCATCTCATCTGACTGGATAAACAGAACTATAGTTATTTATGGGACATTATTTTTAAAATCTCTGTCTTTTGATGTTATTTGCTTATAACATCTTCAAATTCAAGCATACTGTTTTAACAGTAAGAACAATTTTGCAACAGAAATCTGTTGACCTGCCTGTGAGAACCAAGGAGAACCCCCAAGGCATAAAGTGCTATATTTACATTTTAAAGTAAGGAGAACTGGTCACCTACCATCACTGAGCTCTCTCATGAACTGATCAGCAGACAATTAAAGAGTGGTTTGGGAATGCAGTTTGAAAATGGTTGGTGCTATAGACACACATCCTCCACTTGGGGGAAAAGAAGAAAAACATATGCTAGAAACTAATTTTAATCATCATAAATCAGACTTCAATTTATTCAACTGTAATACTACTATTCACTGGCTCATTACGAGGTCTCGTACCACCTTGAAAACACTGTTTGGTCCTCCATGGCACCCAGCATGGATTGTTGGGTCTGACATGTAACTAATTAGACCCTGTGTTAGCTCTGCCTTCAGCCTGTTGGGGAGACAAACAGAGGCATTCACCACGAATCCTGGAATCCCCTCACACGGCAGCACTGCGGAGCCATCCGGAAAGTTGTTGGAAAGGGAACAGTTGAGATCATGAGATGGGAAAGAACTGGTGGCACTTTCTAGGACTAGTGACTGCTGCAATATTACAAATGTAGCTCTCCAAGAGTTAGCTGAGAAGTTAGGGCAGGACTGTGTGTGTGTGCGTGTGTGTCTGGGTGTATGTAAGAGATACTTACATAAGATGCCAGGCCCTTTACATGTGCTATCTCATTTGCTTTTCCCAGCAAGCCTATGAGGCAGATATTTGTTTTATTCTGCATTTTATATATGAGGAAGTTGAGGCCAGAGAAGTTGAGATTTGCTCATGCTCACACAATTGCAGAACTGGGATTGGAACCAAGCTATCTCTGAATACAGCCTGGGCGCTAAGCCACTAACCTGATGGGGGTAAGCCCAGTGGGCAGATGCTGCAGGCTCTAGATGCGCCTGAGCACCCAAGCTGCAGGAGCCTGGTACTGTTGCTTCATTCTTTTTTTATAGGTGAGGACTCAGGTGCCTCATCTGTAAAAGCGGGGAACTAGGTGGGGCTCAGAGCCTTCTCTATGGCCCTTCTTGGTGAGTGACTCAACAATTCAGCTTTGACTCCTATGTTCCACAGAGAAACACAACACAGTGGGATGGAACGTGTGTTCTAGAGATCAACAGGCCAGTGTGCCTTGAGGACCCCAGATCTTTTCCTGGCCCACAACATCAGACTGTTTTCCAAATAATACTAAGAAGTATTTCCTTTTTCGCTGTTATTCTGAGTGCAGGCAGAGTTTTCCAGAAGCTGCGTGAGTGTGCTGATGTCATCATTCTGATGGCTAATGGAATGTGTGTTTAAGTTCTAGAAATTTCCCAGGTTTCGTTTCCAACAGGGCAAACATCAAACAGAAGTTCCTTGGGGATCCTTGATAATTTTTAAGGATTTTTCAAGAGGTACTGAGGCTGAAAAGCCTGAGAATCACCGTTCAAGGTCAGGCCTGGAAGACACAGGCAGCGGCAGAGCCACACTCTCCATGCTGGGGGCCAGAGGGTGAGAGAAGGCTTGGTGCTTGTGTTTTGCTTTTGCACAGCTCAAGAGCAGCTGAGCATTCTGACATGCACCAAGCAGGTTCAGCGACTGGCAATGCCGGAGGTTAGCTCTTCCCCAAAGCCCTGAACCTCAGCTCAGAGTCCCCAGTGGCGCAGAGCTTACACCAGGGGAAGGAATGCACTGTTGGGAAATAGTCCTAACAGCCTTGGCGAGCCCTGTCCTGACCCAGGGCAGCAACAGCCAGAGTGCGTGAGGTCGAATCTCTTGGGTGGGACATTTGCCTTGTTATGCCCAGTGTGACACAAGAAGACCTCAGGATAACTGAACATAAAATGCTGGAGTGGAAAGGACATGCAGGGGAAGGAAGACAGCTCACACTGGTCAAGACAACTAATGTTGCAGTCTCATGGCCTGGCCCATGTGACCTCATTTATTCTACATAAGAATCCACTAAGGTATCCACAATTAGACCCATTTCAGAGATTAGGAAACTGAGGCTGAGCATTCAAGTTACTTACTTAGGCTCACATAGGTAATTAGGTATGCTGACACCCAAGTCTAAGTACGGGTCCACTACCTTGAGGTTTCTAAACCTAGCTCTGCAAAAAAAAAAAAAATCATTTGTGGAGTTGTGAAATGTTTACATTCCTCGGCCCCACCCCTTGAGGATCTAATTCTGCAGGTCTAGGTGGACCTTGGGGAGAACACCATCCCACCTGTGGGGGATTCCCACACCAACACAATGGATGGCCTTTCTCTGGGGAGCCGTTTTTCATCTTGAGGAAGCAATGGTTTTATTATCTCATGAGGATTGCTCTTTAAGTGAAGACAAGTAGAAACCAGGAAGAGAGAAGCTGATACAGAACGCTCTGCCACGCTCCAGCGGTGGCGCACAGGGCTTGGAGGTTTGATTCTGCGTACAGGCTTCTGCGACTCCCCTCTCCGCAACAGGCAGAAACTTGATACTTACCTTGTGAGTGAAGATGAAATATGCTCTCCTGCCATGCAGTAAGAGTGAGGTCATTATCCCTGATGTGACATCTCCCAGGCTTGCCACAGCAAGTGGAATTGGAATAGAAGTCTTTTTGATCACCAGCATCTAGCCCAACAACCTGGTGGTATTGACCTGGGAAAGGCTGGACACTCTGGGGTCAGCTCAGGAGAACTGAGAACTGCACAAAGCTCTGCTAGGAACAGACCACTGTGGTTCCTTGGTCTCTGGTGATCACATGTTCTCTTTCTAGCCTCTTCCCCAGGCATGGACACTCATTTATTCTCAGATCACACAGGACAGGTGGCATTGAGGACTTCTGTGACCCTAGCACACCAGGCAGCCAGCAGATTTACCTGAATCTGAGAGACAGGGAAAGTGGAGGACTGAATGGAGAGGGCCCGAGGAGACCCCAGGAGTGCAAGCCATGGTGTTCCCAGACTCCCTCCTGCGCTTAGACAATCTGCTGCGAAAACCCTATTGCTTTACAGGGGAAGCGAAAACAAAGGACACTAAGGCAGAAACAGGGTGGACATGGAATTCACCTGCCTTGTGCTGCATGTGTGACTTTCAAAACAGACCCCAAGCAGGGTAATGGACTTAACAGCCAAGGTCACTCTGGGTTGTTCTGCTCTGCTTTGTCCTTCACATGCTTTACACTGAAGGGAGAAGCTGATGACACTGACCTCGGCCACATTCAAGGAAGGGACTGTAATGGGAGAGTTTCATAAACTCAAACACTGTCCCTCGGCGAGTGTCCTTGGGTTGTGGTTTTCAATCTTAAGCTAAGGGGCTGGAGAAGCAAGGGCCCCTTGGCGATTGCTGGTGACAAAGAAGAGTTCAACTACATGTTTAACTATGAGCCCCCTTCAACCTCATCTGTGCCGTAAGTCACCTCAGTTCATCAGAACACGGTAGTAACTCCAGTGAATATAAAAATGGAAAAGACCACAGTGTTGGCTCTTTCTTCAGTTGGAAAATGCAGTTTGGCAAGGACTGGGGACTTGCCTCTCCTGTGTCCCCACACCCTGATTCTGCTCAAGTCTTGCACCGTACAGCGTTTTCTATGTCACAGTCCTCTGCACCGTGGCATCTCCCTTGATCCTCACAACAGCCCACAGTGTGGCAAGCAGGGCAAGGGCTACTAGCTCGATTTTGCAGACTGGGAAATTAGGCGGGGGGCGGGGGGAGTGGTACAAGTCACAGGAGTGCCACGAAAGTCCACGGAGGGCGTTAGAGGCTTCAAGCAAGCGCACAGCACTTGGCTGTCTCACACTGTCTCCTCAAGCCCCCAGAACTGCTTATGTTCTTACCAGAACACAATTATTCTTGACCACTTTTTGCCTTCTGTGGCCATTCCTCTCTCCAGGCCTACACCTCCAGGTTCCTTCATCACACAGGGTGCACACAATGGCTCTTATTTTCTTTTACAGTCCTGCCTGATCCCTCACACACTTCCTTCTCCTATTTCTCCTACAGAAGGTGCTCTTTTCTCCTGCTGCATTGACCCTCGGGCTCATTTCTCTTATCTCTTATCAACTTCCCTAACCCCTGATGGGCTGGGTCATCTCATTTACCTCTCTACTTCCAAGTCCTATGAGTCTTGCCTTGGAAACATGAAGCCCTGCTATCATAACAAAGAACGTGTGTGTCTTGTGAGGACCACTTTACAAACTGATTTAGCAGAAATAGGGCAACTTGCTGCATACTAATGATGCTTTAATAACATGCTCCTGAAGATGGCTCGCCCAGGTGAGTTGAGCCGAGGGTGCAGGGAGCCTCAGCGTAGCTGGGGGAGACCGAGGAGGACAGCAGGGAGTACGAGGCTCCAGGTGGAAAATCACAAACCAGACGCTGTTAAGGAAAACTTAGCCATATTCAATATTATACCCAGAAAAATTAACCACCTTCCAGAAGCAGAAAGAGCATGGATCAACCTATTAGAGACTTAATGCTGCTCTCTGTGGCTGAACAGCACAGTCATTTGGAGCATCTTGAATGTGACTCGGCATTTTGACAGCTCACAATCTCGCAGAGGGCGTGGAAGTCTACCTTTGAGCACAGGTGAGTTGAACTATGAAGCCTGTACCAACAAGGCCTGGACAGATTGGCCTTAATTTGGGTGGTCTTTACTCTATTCTCTTGGCTATACCTGTGAAATGGTGGCCCACGTCTGACTTAGCCTGGCACCAGAGAAAGGAAGCAATTTACAGGAACAGGATTTCTCAGCCTGTCTTTGGAAAGATATTAATTCCCATTTTATTCCAGATGTATTTGCAGCATCCCTGGATCCTAAATGATAAACTACCTGGCCCTGCCCAGAAATTCACTGATTTAAGTAAATATGCACATATACACGCACACACACACGCATGCGCTAAAGATAACCTGTGCATCTCATGTATAAATAGACACAGACTTGTAATTTATTATATAAAGTACCATTCTGGGACCTAGAGGTAACAAGAGGTTACACAGGGCAACAAAAGGCCATGCCCTAGTATGGCTTACCTACTTAAAGAAGAGTACACGTCTCTACTGGGCCCAGTACCAGCTCCCACCTCTCTGACTCCAGTTGTTTACCTTGGGCATTACTGAGTTTTGTCTGAAACCTAACAGGGCAAAGTAAGCATATGGCAATTTTCACTGGTGACTTTGCAAAGAAGCCAAACAATGGATATTTTTAAAAGTGTGTGTGTGTGTGTGTGTGTGTTTCTTTTCCTATTTTGGGTGTTTAACTCTGTGGATGACCAAAACCAATCAGAACCTTTTGTATGAATATGTGTAAAAATAAGGCATTAGTGCTTTATTCAAACAACTCCTCTGGCACAGACCTCCAAACTAAGTCTGTCTTTTTCTTACACATAATTCTTTCCTACTAAATTTTGCTGTTTTGTAAAGTTTCTGGATTTATAAATGTGTTTCTGTCACAAACACTCCTAACCATCAACCCTGAATGTGACAGATTAAGCACTAATGATACATTCCTCAAAGATATAAAATAGACAAGATAAAGAAGGAGACGAGGGCTGGGGACATAGCTCTTGGAGCCTGTGATGGAGCCCTTGCTCTGCAGCAAGGCCCTGGATTCCATCCCCAGCACTGAAAAGTGTGAGGAGAAAAGGGATGTGGGAACTTCCTTCTCCAGTGTCACCTGCCAGGGTGTGAAATGTCCAGGTGAAATCTACTTGGCCATGTGAGGAAATGGCACAAGTAGGCACTCTCTCCTGGAGCAGAGCATGTGGTCTGTACCTGTACCCCAGGCTCACCCATTTACAATTTGGGTGACCTTCGAAACTGGCAGCGCAGGTCTCCTGCCCGGCAGGGATGAGAGAAAAGGCCTCCCAGGATCCCTGCTAAGAGCAGATAAGAGAATGTTTGTGAATTTCTTTCTCCACTTCCAACTCTGCTGACCTATCTTAGTGTTGTGTGTGTGGTGGGGGGAGGTGAGGCCAGGGGGTCACCAGCCACAGCCAGCGCTGGATAGGTTTATGAGCCTTGCCTGGTTTAGTCTATATAAAACTATATAAAAGTAGGTGTCCCCCTACTCTGAGGAGTGGGGACACCGGGTGGAGCTGGTGCAATAGGCCCTAGCACTCACCACTCCTCAGTGGGGCCTCGAATGCCCAGGAGGGAGCTGAGGGGCAGCTGCAGTTCCCACTGAGGCTTTCTGGTACCTGTCTGTCCAGATAACAAGATCAGGCACTGGCCAGGGGGTCAGGATGGGAGTGGCCGCAGCTTTGAAGCCAGAACAGTGGTTCAATTGGCTGGGTCAATTCGGAAGTGAGGCCAGAAGGAAAAGGACTTTCAAAACAATCAGGTTCAGGTGTGGACTTCGCATTGGAACGCTGTCCTCTTTCCGCTCCAGAGTGACAGGGTAAGGTGGCGGTCTAGGTAAATTCCATTTGGACTGTGACAGCTCAACTCAGGCAAGCCCTCTCGCGGCGGAAGGCTGCGGCGGAAGGCTGCGAGCAGAAAAGGTCATCCTGCCGAATTTCAAATCCAAACTCTACAGAGGCAGCTCGAGCGGGAGGAGTTCAAGGCGAAGGCGAAGGCCGCCCACTCTGCCCGGCGCTCTGCTTTGTCCTCCACACGCTTCGCACTCGAGGGAGAAGCTAATGGCACTGACCTCGGCCCCATCCGGCAGCCCGGGCCCGCGCACAGCGGCGGGGGGCAGTCCCGCGGGCCCCGCGGCGCGTGACCGTGGCCGGGCGCCGCTGACCGCACCTGGAGGGCGGGCGCTGGGCGCGCGACCCCGGCGCTGCGGGTCTTTTCTTCCTGCTCGCTCGCAGCCAATGGGCGGGCTCGCTCCCCGGCTGCCATGGCAACGGGAAGACGGCTCGGCAGTGCCCAGAACAGATGTCACATGGGCCGGGCTGATGCAGTGGGGGTGGGGCGCGGCGGGGCGCCGGGGGCGGGGCGGCGCCTTCGAGTTAAATGGTCCCACCAGAGGGAGCAAGCCGCGTTTTGAAGTTAGTCGCAGCGCTCGCGTCTGTTTTCCTTCTCTCCCCTGTCCTTTAAGCTCTAAACACACATGCACAAACACAAATGTCCTTTCATCTCCGCTCCCGCGGTGCGGAGGCTCGCGGCTGTCGTGGCGAACGTGAAAGCTCTGATCTCTCCAGGCCTTACGTGAACGTCGCCTGCGCCGCAGAGGCGCGGGAAGGCCTTCCGGGCCATTTAGCAACCGGCCGGGAAGCCGTGTTGGGGTGAGTCGAGAAACCCAGAACCACGCGGAGCCCCGACAAATCAAGGGGACTTTGAAAGGCAGGCGCGCTGCCTCGGTAGGAAACGGCAAGCCGGTTCACGCTCTGGCCACTGCAATGAAAGGGCTCCGCGCTGCCCTCCTCCTCTCGGTGGTTTCTCTGATCATGTCATTCCGAAGGCCGTTTTATATAGACTAAACCAGGCAAGGCTCATAAACCTACCTGCTTGAACAACAGAGGCCCTTTTGTTGTCTTTAAAATAGATCCGACCCTGGCTGAAGTGCTGTGTTTAAAATGCCCTGCTGGGCTTGCGGTTCCCTTTCATTGAAATTAAGGACTGTATGTGACTGTATGTAAAACAAACCTCTGTGTTAGTTAGGAAGATAAGAGATGACGTTAACGGCTGGCAGGCAAGATGCATTGTGGCCTTTTTTCCTTCCTGCATGCAGCCTATGGGCCTGACCCCAACCTGGTTCCTTTCACCAGTCCAGGAGAACCAGGGAGACAAGTGGAGGAAGGTAAAAGTCCTGTCCTAACCTGGGACATGATATGCATTGAATGTGTGGGAGGATGGGAAATGCTGCTGATGGTTACTTTGCACTTGGGTTGAATTCACCGGGACAAACATTCCCAGAGTGCCCGCTTTGTGCCAAGTACTGCATGGGGTGTGCAAGAGATGCAGAGCAGGGAAGATTCCATTCATTGGCAAGAGGGAGAAGCAGCACAGAAACTCTCAGGATGGGTCTGATGAAGTGAGTGTCACAAGCAAAGCATGATGGGAATACTGAGGGCTGCTGGCTCTGAGCAGCGTCCTGGGGTGTTTGAGATGAACAGGAAGAATCTGGCATTGATTGAGCACCTCTTCTATGACAGATACCTTACATGCACACCATACCATATAACTCCCTACAAGGGCACCACTGTTATCCAACTAAAAACATCAGGAACCCAGACTTAACAACCCAAGGTCACACAACAAGCAAGGACACAGCCATGTTGCCCCAAGTTATCCGTGCACTTCCATGGGCTTTTGATCATCTCCAGACTAGAAGAAAATGCACCCCTGCAGAGAACTCAGCTGTACATGTGGGTACCATTTCCTGACCTCACCTGAGCAAAAACGTTCATGAAATTGTAGGCTCCAAACACTCCCTGCCTTGCTAATATATATTAAAATAAACACGTAACAATTAAAATTTAAAAGATTCATTCAGACACACCCTAAAATCATCTTGAATGCCACAAGGACTTCCTGTGCTGCCCTTGAAAGATGAATTAGAGTGTGGCCCATGGAGAATTCGAATTCATTTGTTCCAATGTCACTCTGTAGGGTTATTTTTGTGTCCACACCTCCACTAAAATGAAAATGTCACTTGGCCCTCACAAGAATGCTTTCTTCTACCATCAGTCTGGAATCCTAGGGTGACTGAAATGCACCTGAATGAAAAGCAGTGAATGCAAATGAAGGACAGGTTGCCCAGCAATACCCGGTAGGCCTTCCTTCTGAAAGCTGCCACTGCCACCCAACTCCACCCTGGGAAAGTGCTTCCCTGATACTGCAGTGAAAGTCTGCAACCACCAGAGGGCAGTGACACAAACCAGATTTGTGATTTGGGCCTGAATGTGGATGCACACAGTTTAATATGTAAAGTCCATTATTACAAGCTTTTCCTCTCCCCACCCCCTATTAATGAACAAATGCCCAGGGGTAATGCAGAGATTTCTAAATACAGTGCAAGAAAGGGCAATCTGTACTCATACACAGGGAGTCTAACACACAGTAATAAGTGGAAATGAAAATAATCACCCGGATGCAACTGAACCATTAAGGCTAAAGATCTTGCTGTCTATACCGCTGTACACATAGAAGTATAGACACCTGTCACCCAGAATTGAGCATTTTAAAAATATTTACTTGTAATTTCTTATTTAGAGTTCATAATAATACCCTTAATTATAATCTCAAAGCTCTAAGGGAGGTCTAAGAGAAATTCTAACTCTATGTCTGGGCATACAAAGAGAAATTTTTCTCTCCAACTAAGGTAAATGACTGAATTATTCAGGAGCTTTCCATGAGCATCTTAAATCAAAAGTTCATGCTATAAACAACAGAACAAATAATTTTTTTAAAAGATGAAGAAAAGGTGTATAATCCTCAAACCATAAAATATCAACTGACATTTACCCCCATCTACACTGACTTCCAATGCAAACACATGACTTTTCAGTGTTGGTGAAAGCAGGAGTCTTCTAGAGCTCTCTTACTGTTTTAAACATTGCAGGGTATGAACACAACAGACCTGAGAAGGAAGGAATCCTTCCGGCAGGCTACCTACCCATTTCCCTGGGAACAAAGAAAGAGAAATAACTTGGCCAAGGAGTTCTGAAAGGAAGATTCCCTGATCCTATATTTGAACAAGGGTTTGAAATTTGAAGGCCTGTATAAAAGCTAGATGAAGCTATCGCTCACCATCTTGTCTCTGGAGTCATCCCGTTACACCCTAAGAGTCATAAAAAAATCTAGACAGATTACCAAGTGCCTGCACGCTGTGTGGGTGAAAGCATGTGGAATTCACAGTCAAATGAGTTTCTCTAAATATACTGTCAGGGTTAGCTTGGGGATGTGAATGACCCCTTCTGAGCTTCAGTTTCCTCCCAAGGCAGGTAAGAGAATAGAGCCTGCTCTGGCCCCAAGTGTGGATTCAAAGGTCAATCAGCATAATATGGGAGAAAGTGCTGAGAACAATTGAGATTTATGAAAAATCTCACTGTTTTTGTCTTCTCTATTTTACAAACAAGGAACTAGAGCTGCAGAAAATCCTTTAAGGTCATAGAGGGAGAAGGCAGAGCCAGGGCCCCAGCTGGATGTGCTCACCCAGGGCATGATTCTTCCACCCCACCCCACCCGGGAGGTGAACACACGCAAGGCTTGGTCTGCTCGGGCCACTATTACAAAAGGCCATTAGCCAGGCAGCTTCAACAACGGACCTCTGCTCTCACAGTCTGGAGGCTGGGAGGTCAAGATCAAGGTGCTGGCGAGGTAGGTTTCACTGTGAAGCCCCTCATGGCTTGCGGATGGTTGGGGTGCACTCACAGGACTTCTTCATGCATGGGAGTGGAAAGAGGGAGCAAGCGCTCTGAAGTTTCTTCTATAAAGACACCGTGTCTTCCCACCATGATGCTCTGCCCTCGTGACCTCGTCTAACCCATTACCCATCACACTGTGTGTGTGGGAGGCTGCGACATATAACTTTTGTGGGGGGAATGGGGGACACAAATATTCAGTCCATAAAAATGGGCAACAATGTGAACTTCTTCATCTGCTCCATTTCTCCACAAGTGTCTGCTGACAGTCTGCCAGGAGCCCAGGTACTAGGCACTGGGGTGAATGGGAGCTCTCCAGAGTTTACCTAATGCGTAACTGTCAGAATAGTGCCTAGGACACTGTTGCCCTACAAATTTCCTAGGAAATCTCTATAGCAGGACAATTCATTGAGTGGACTTGCTTCCTCTCAGTTGGGTTGGCATAATTAAAACTAATTTCTGGATCAGAAAACTAAAGGGGTTCAGCTTTGATTAATGTATACTGGCTACTACTGCAAGCCAGTATACAGATATAGATATAGACATATAAAATCCCATTTAATTCTTATAACTAACCTATGGGGAAGTTTTGTTACCCATACTTAGCTAATCTAAAAATTCAGACCACAGAAATTAACTCATGGCTCCACAATAGTGACTAAGAGAGCACTGGGACACTCTTGCCAAGCTAGCCGACAGAATGTCATGTGGATCTTCCTCCCTCCCTCCCTCCTTCTCTCTCTCTCCTCTCCTCTCTCTCTCTTCTCTCTCTCTCCTCTCCTCTCTC
>PVHX01003207.1:0-17605 GCA_004024805.1 Geosciurus inauris
TCTCTCTCTTGAGGAATGATCTTTTATTCATTACAGGAATGCCTCAACTGTCCTGGACCCTTTGTCTGGCCTGCATGGGACTCTTCATCATTTCCCTGATTACCTTTATTGTGTGGCTGTACTACCCCGCATCTTCTACCATGATGAGGATTATGTCTTCTCACACTGGGACAAAGAACTTATTGCTCTTACAACAGGGGGGCCTTTGTGTGACACTAGGGGAAAAATGCTGCTTCTATGCTGACCATACCGGGGTCATTAGGGACTCCATGGCCAAACTTAGGGAGGGACTCACCAAAAGAAAACAGGAAAGGGAGTCTCAGGAGACCTGGTATGAGTCCTGGTTTAACCAATCTCCATGGCTAACTACTCTAATCTCTGCCATAGCTGGGCCCCTAGTGCTTCTGCTGTTGGCCCTGACCTTCAGTCCCATTATTGTAAATAAGTTAATGGCCTTTGTCAAATAACAAATTGGGAACATACAACTGATGGTCGCACAATGCCAATATCAGGTGATGGTGGCCAGTCCTCACTATGAGGAACTCTCTCAGGAGGAAGAAGATCCCTCCCCCGGGGTGTTCCAGCTGGACAGCCCCTAGGCAAACGGGACCTGAAGTGCTAGTGTGGTAGTCAATGACGGGTAAGATTCCCTGAAAGATGGGGACAACCTAAGACAGGCACACACTCGAGTAAGGCCCGCTTCGCCTATTACAAAAACAAAAAGGGGGATATGTGGGGGACATATGCAAGGGCATGCCACAAAATGGCGCCAAGCTACCAGCTCAGGCCTGACCACACTGCCCTGGGAGAGCCATCACCTCACCCTTATTGGCTGACCTCTGCTTCCGTGTTCATGGACAAGACATGGACAATGAATACTCTCCTATCTAAGTGCCTCTGTACATCCCACTTCCGCATTCTTAGCTTAGTAACAGGACACCTACCCCCTCCTCTATATAAGCCTGTATCTCTCCTCAATAAATCGGTTCCTGCTTAAGACAGAACTCTCCGGCTCAGGCGTGGTAATTGCGTGCCGGACGACTTTACCATTCTCAGCCGTCATGTCGGGGACTCCCGGGGAGCCCCTCCTCCCCACTGGCTGAGGGGGGAGACTGATACCTGGCTGGGAGGACCCCGACACAATGGTATAAACAGTAAGTCTTGCAACTCAGGGCAGAAAACTTAAAATTACCACCAATGCAGTCAGGACATTGGTGTGGCCTGGCTCCTCTTCCCTTCCCTCTCCCCCTCTCTCATACTTAGGGATTCTGGGCAGTACTTTAACTGAGCAGCTTTATGACAAAGACCTTTGATAGAGGTTTGCAGACTAGCAAACCATAAGAGCACCCAAGTCACTTCTGTTTTTGAGAAGCAGGATGTATGCAATTCCATAGAGAGCATATCTTTTGTTTTCTGCCTTTAAGAAAGTCAGCACTGCCGGGCGTGGTGGCACAAGCCTGTAATCCCAGCACTTAGGGAGGCTGAGACAGGAGAATCGTGAGTTCAAAGCCAGCCTCAGCAACGGCGAGGCTCTAAACAACTTAGTGAGACCCTGTCTCTACATAAAACACAAAATAGGGCTGGGGAGGTGGCTCAGTGGTCGTGTACCCCTGAGTTCAATCTCCAGTACCAAAAAAAAAAAAAGTCAGCACTGTCCTATCAGTGAGATGAGCCTCACTCTTCTTTTTTTTTTAAATATTTTTTAGTTGTAGATGGACACAATATCTTTATTTTATTTATTTATTTTTATGTGGTGCTGAGGATTGAACCTGGTGCCTCACACATGCGAGGCAAGTGCTCTACCACTGAGCCACAATCCCAGCGCCAAGCCCCACTCTTCTTGATAGCCTCCCCTGACCGAAGACCACCTGAGCTGAAAAAAAAAAATTCCCTAGAAGTCCAAAAAGTCTGCAGGACACATGAATTACTTATGACATCAATTAAAAATAACTATAGCCAGGTGAGTGGTACATGCCTATGATCCCAAATTCTCAGGAGGCTGAGGCTGAAGGATCAGAAGTTCAAATTCAGCTTCAGAAACTTAGAGAGGCCCTAAGCAATTTATTGAGACCCTGTTTTAAAATAAAAAAATTAAAAAGTGCTGGGGATGTGGTCCAGTGGTTAAGAGTCCTGGGGTCTACCCCTGGCACCAATAAATAAATAAATAAATAAATAAATAAGGGCTGAGGTTGTGGCTTAGTGGCAGAGCACTTGCCTCACATGTGTGAGGCACTGGGTTCTATCCTCAGCACCACATAAAAATAATTAAACAAAATAAAGACACTGTATCCATGTATAACTAAAAATATTTTTAAATAAATAAATAAAAATAACTAAAATATAATTTTGTGCTAATTCTGAAACCACTTAATATCAGATGCCAATGTTGACAAAGGGTATCTACCTACAGGCACAATAATAAATATTAAGAGAAAGACTGAACCTTAAGAAGATTATATTCCTCAACCATTCTCCCTGCCCCCCGCCAGTTGACGAGATCATTATTGTTCAATTTTTAAGGTAGAACATATCAGCTGAGCTGTGTCATAGAAATGTAGTTTGGAAACCAAAAGTCAAGGCCAACACCCTGGAACTTCACAACATGCAAATGAACACCTAGTATTCATTGAAGAGGCCACAGCTCTAAGCTAGCCTTTGGAATAGGCTTCATGTTTTTGTTAAAATAACACATCCTTGCCATGCACAGTGACACACATCTGTAATCCCAGCAGCTTGGGAGGCAGGAGTATCACAGGTTCAAAACCAGCCTCAGCAATTTAGCGAGGTCCTAAGCAACTTCACAAGACCCTGTCTCAAAATAAAGTATGGGAAAGGGGTAGGGATGTGGCTCACCCCTGGGTTAAATCCCCTGCACCAAAAAACCTCACAAAGCAACAACAACAATAACAACAACAACAACAAACCCACACATACTCCCTACCTCTTCCTTAAAAGTCTGGAATCTTGGGTTAACCTGGCCCCTAACTTGCTGTGTGATCATAGGTAAATCCAACAGCCTCTCAGGACTGTTTTCTTAGCTCTAAATCATATGGAACACCCGAATGTCCATTTTGGCTCAGGTGACAAAGGGGTGGCACAGAAAACAGCTCTACTTCTCTCTTAACCCCAGAGATATTAAGCCGGGACTTAGTTACGTTCCTAAAAGTTGCTTACCTGAAGAGAAGTGGAAAAGAGCAGCCAGTACCACCATGAGCCAAGAGAGCCTGGGGAGTGTCTTCCACCTTAGTATGGGATCCATGACGGCAGAGGCTCAGGATGGAAAACCAAAGCCCGTGATCCAGAGCCAAGAGGTCTTGGGCACCTCCTAGCATACAAAAAGGGGTTAACAAGGCAACAGAGTAGGCCAGGTGGGGCACACAGGGCAGAGGCGATTCAATTGTTCCACTTAGAGGGCTCAAGGGTGATGATTCCAACACACACCGACGAGGATAGATAGTGCTCTTGAGTCTCCAAATTGTGGATTTATTTCCAGCAGCTGAAAAAGAAAATAGTACAAGTCACCCAGGAAAGAGATTCTGTCTACTATGGGTTGAAAACTCTCCAGTTGCCTACCTAAAATGAGTCAGAGTAACCTGAGTGACCTCTAAACCAGGACGCAACCGTGAGGGTAGAGAGAGAACTCTGTGAGGAGGTGACCTTGATTGGTCACCTTGCCTGTTTCAGGAACCAACCACAGCTCTTCTGTGAAATGGCTTTCTAGTTATTAGGTGTGGTTAACTTTGTTGCCATCAGAGCACTCTAAGGACCTTCAAAATCTGTTAACCAACCCTGGAAAGCTCAGATCCTCTTCCAGATACAGCAAGAAATACAGAGCCACCGGCAGGACTGCGTGTGTCCAAGGCGGGACATAAGTCATGAAACAACTTTCTCAACATGTTAACAGGAAAATGAGCGTCTCAGTTCTTAAACACCATTCAGATAATGTGTCCCGATGGGGCAGACAAGCCATCAACAGGAAACTCTACCAGTCAAAAGGGAGGAAAGAAGAGACACATTGCAGGCATTGCTTCTTTGTGGCATGTGGTGTAACATGAACAGGCTAGGGTGGTTTTTTACCCCAGTAAATATATCAAAATTGAGAAATGAAAATGAGTGCCCTGCTCTACTGTTGCCCCTCAGCCTCCTCCATCGTGGACTGGAAGATGTGTGGCTTTCCTCTTCCGGAGCCACTACAGAGCTCGAATTGCTGCCATCGCAGATTGTTCCATTAGCCACAGTCCATTTTAACCAGGATCGACCTGGAGGAACTTAGTCACCAGAATTTTGTTGATATGAAAAACTCAAATTCAGCCTATAAAAATATTTGCTACCATCTAGGAAATTTAAAAATAATGGGCCACGATGCTGATGATGATTCTCTAAAGGCATTGGGAAGCCACAGACTCCTTTGGGATTGAGAGACTCCAGAAGCCTCCTCTGGGGACAAACAGGAGTCCTGGAGGTAGTCATGATGGTCTGTTTGTTTCAAACGCAGTCAAGTTGTTGGTAACTAGTTCTACCAAGCTACCCTGTAGTAAAAGAATAGTAAATGTACTTACTTGCTGAAGAAAAAAAGTCCTCTTTTGTGTTAAAAGTCAAAGAATGACGCTCCACTTCAGCGATGTCTTCTTCTTGCTGTCTTACAAGCAATGGCAAGTCACTTACCAGAGAGGTGGCATTTCCCCTTCCCAACTTCCTTTTATTTAAAGAGGACTGAGTTCACTCATAAAAACACAAGTCAATGCTGGGGCTGGATAGGGTGGTTTGAGGAGGTTCCTCTGCTTTGCTGCTCTCAGAAGCCTCCTGGGAGGGTGTGGCCTGGGCAAGTTACCCAGCTGCTCTCCTCACCACTAACTAGCAAACCTAAGCACCAAAGTTTCTGGGCACCTGGGGATGAAGACGAGAGGAGGAGAGGCACAGTCTTGAGGAGGGGGCAGCCCAGCTTTGCCTGGGCAATGTTGAGGGAAATTTATGGGCTCATTATTTCTGTGCTGGTCTCAGGTTTTGTTTTCATGGCCAGAATTACTCCTTCCTAGTCACTAGTGTTAGGCTACTGCAGGAATCGTCATCTGCCCAATACATAGCGGGCACTTTTGGGAGAGTGCTCAGCTCACGATACCCACCTTAACTGCAGCCCCCCCTCCCCAGATGCCCTCTGTCTTCACAGAGCTGGCTCCTGGCAGCCATGTTGGACAGTGTCTTCCATTTATCCCTACCATGGTTGAGTGCCCCTCAGGTGAGCATGGTGATGGCACCGAGGGGTGGGGTGAGGAAGATTTCAGTCCCCCCTCACACACAATTTTCATCGGCTTGCCACCCCTGTGCCTCTCTACAGGATTCTGGAGGATTCTGGAGGATTCACAGGCAAGCAGCTGACCATTCTGGACCATGAACCTGTCTGCAGGTAGAACCTGACAGCACCCAGCAGGCGCCTGTGTTTTTCCCAGTCTCCTTCTGGCTCCACCAAGACCTTCTCTGTTGTCTTGGCATAGGAAGACCTTGGGGAGTTCTGCACTTAAGCATGTGGACCCAGTGTGAGGAAGTCAGTGCCCGGGGCCTTCATTTGACAAAAGGGAGCTGGAAACAGATAGTAGTTGTTCCCGGGTGGAGCATCTGAGAGACATTTCATGAGTCTCCCCAGAAGGCCCAGGTGGGTTGAGTAACCATTCCTTTGCAGGTGGTTAACCTGGCCAGGCTTCTTGTATTGGCTTTCCCTCCTTCCCTGTCTCGCTTTCTGTCCTGCATCACTGGGCTCAATTTTTCAAACAAACAGTTTCACACAAGACTTTCTCTCTAGTTTTGCTTTCCAGAGAATCCAGACTAAGACCAGGTACTTGGTATATTAGAGAAACAATAGCTTTCCTTGTAAAGTAAAGTTGCAGAAGTAGTATGCTGAGCTGGTGAGCCAGGCATGGCGGTGCACGTCTGTAATCCCAATGACTCAGGAGGCTGAGGCAGGAGGATCAGAAGTTCAAAGCCAGGGCTGGGGTTGTGTCTCAGGGGTAGAGAAGTTGCCTAGCATGTGTGAGGCATTGGTTTCAACTCTCAGCACCACATATAAATAGATAAAAATAAAGGTTCATCCACAACCAAAACTATAAAAAAAAAAAGTTCAAAGCCAGCACTAAGTAATTTAGTGAGGAAAGTTAGTGAAGCAACTTAGTGAAGCAATTTGGTGAGACTCTATCTCAAAATTTAACAATTTAAAAAAAGGGCTGGGGAGGTTGCTCATTGGTTGTGCACCCCTGGGTTCAATCTTGGTACAAAAAAAAAGGTAGTAAGGTGAATTTAGAGGAAAAACAGAAGAGAAAATGATAGTAGATATGGTGCACACCTATGGCAAACATGGTAAATATAGTACAGAAACATCGGAAATATTGACTTAAAACTATTGGGAAACAAGCTGTTTCGGAAAAATGTCACTATGCATTTTGTGTGTCTGCGTTATCGTAGGCACTGAGATCTCTTTAAGTATAAAGTTGACTAGGAAGAATGACAGGCCTGTGAGGCGTACAGTGTGCCCAAGGTAGGGAGATGCGAAAACATTCTCAAGACAGAAGAATAAAGGTTTTACCCCACGGGGATTGGGCTTAGGCTCTGTTTTAGGCCTGGGGATGGCCAGCATGGGCCTTCTCTGGAGAGGATGCACCCCATGCCTCTGCAAATCATCGTCTGCGCATGAGGCAGATCTTTTGCACAGAGTGAGCGGCAGCTTATCTGATGTGATCCGATAGCTTCACTTCCCAAGATCCCTTCTGCTGGCAGCACCAACGCATGCACTTCTCTGCCAGAAGATGCGTTCATTTGAGTTAAGGAAGGCTGGGTCTTCAAACTGAGTTACCTCTATTCTGTGGGGCACCTGAGCATTTCCAAAGGATATATGGTCCCAACCAATTTTAGAAGAATCAGTTTCTACATTTTCACTTTCTTTATGTATTCCTTCCTAAAATTTTCCTACAGTAACAAGGCTTTTTGGCTTTCTTCCTATTTCAAAAGGAAGGCTTATCCTTTACCCAGTTTGAATCTGACCCTGGTGAAATGTTCCGCGTGGAAAAAAAACCAAAAACAAAACCAAAACACAAAACCCGAAAAACTTCAGGGTGTCAAGTAAAGGCACAATTTGAAATATTAGTGTTTTAATCAATGTGTTCTCCTTAAATTAAGATAAGATGAGCCCAAGGTAGGGTTTTGTGTCCCTTCTGTTTTGTCCATATTTCTACCAAGTAGAAAATGGCATTGGAAGCAGATGTATTATAGATGGGGTAGCAGGATAGCGGCAGCTTCTATTTAATGAAAAACTTTGCCTCCCCTACTTCCTGTGCTCTGTCACAGACACTAGCCCTCATGGCAGGCAAAAGAGCAAATGGGGCCTGGGAAAGAAAGTAAGTGTGTGGCAGGCCTTTGAGAGCGACTACGCTGTTGGCCTCAGGTTGGGCATATTGAAGTTAAGGAAAGCAGGCCACACGCCTTGCTGTGAAAGGACCACTCTGGATTTTCATCCTTTTTATAAGATGGGACCTGATGAGTACGCTCATTCTTGTCTTGGCCTGTGTTTCAGAGGCATGTTTTAAATAATTGCAAGGAGGAAGGATGTAACAGCTTCTGCCTTACCTCTAGTAGAACAACCGTACGTTTACAAGTAAAGAGTATATATCAGAGGTAAGTTTGTGTTTTATAGTCTCTTGAACGGGTATCCAGATCTTAGAAAAAATGTTTTTGCTGATTTTTGCCAAAATTTGTGCCACTTTTGATTTTGCACATTGTGTCTAGGAATGATGTAACGTTTTTCTAAAAGGATAATGGCACCACACGTTAGAAATTATATCCCTTGCAGGATATTTAAAGTAATATAAAATTATAGATATCTTTTAAATGAGTAAGGAAATTCATAGTTTTATAAATTTCATTTGAGGGTATGTGAGCAAAAATTTCAAAGGCCACAAGACACACTCAAGTTTTAAGAGTTCCAGTAAAATCCACTATTTTGGAGAAGCACATGTTCAACAACCTTTGTCATCAGTACCTGAGCATGAAGTAATCAGAGAGACTGGAAGGAAAGGGCCACAAAGTAGGTACTTTACAGCTGCTTCTGACTTCCTGATTGTCAAATACAAAAAGCCTCTCTTCTGAGACTTTGCACTAATGGGATGTGTTTGGTCCCTCTTCCTCCTGAGACCCCACTGCATTATTTTTTTTTTTTTAAATTACTTGGTTGCTGGGTGTGGTGGCACACACCTTTAAACCCAGCAACTCTGGAGGCAGAGGCAGAAGGATTGCCAGTTTGAGGTTAGGCTAGGCAATTTAGTGAGTGCCTGTCTCTAAATAAAAAAAATAAAATAAAAAGAATAGAAAGGACTGGGAATCTAGCTCAGTGATAATGTACCCCTGGGTTCGATCCCTAGTGGGCACGTGCACGCACACACACACACACACAGTTTGTCCATAATCACAATGAGTATAGAATAATTTGTGGACCAAAGATTTCTGGGGTAAATTTCTGGAGACTGGAAAGTGGATGAAGGTAATGCATGAGACAGCACAAAGGAAGCCAAAGCCTGAGTTCCTGGATTATTAAAAAGAAAAATCTGTTGGAAGAGATTAAAGGAGTTTGTCCTGAGGAGCAAGCCTGCAATTAGGGAGAAAAAAAGCCAGGAACTACTGCAGCTCAGTGTAAGTTCTTCAGCCCCATTGATATTCTAATCCACTTATAGTTTTACTTTAAAAAAAAAAAGCAAAAGAAATTATGTTCTAAATTTTTATGGGAAAAAATTAAGGTACGAATTTGTGGAAGTATTTTTTATAATCCTAGAGTGAGAGAGCAAGACACAAAACCTGGAATTCACTAAAAAGAGAGGCACATAAATTAAAATTCATCAGAGTACAAATATTTATACAATGAAAAACATCAAAAATGAAATTAAGCCGGACACAGTGGCACTCTCCTGTAATCCCAGCATCTCCAGAGTCTGAAGCAGGACAATTACAAGTCCAAGCCAGCCTCAGCAACTTAGTGAGGCTCTGTCTTAAAATAAAAAAAATAAAAATGGGCTGGGGATTTGGCTCAGTGGTCAAACACCCCGGGTTCAATTCCTAATATCCAAAACAAAACAAAAAATAAAAATAAAAAGAAAAATAAAATAAGACAGTTATAGACCGGGTGTGTAATAAAGAGAGCCCTCCAGAAAAGGGCAATTAGAAGGGAGATGCAGCACTGCCATTTAGGAAGAACTTGGGTGTAGACCTGATGGTATATGTGGGTAGGCCTCATCCCCTGCTCTGTCCCCTGAATGGCATGAATTCTCTAGAAATGATATTCACTCTTTCCTCTCTTGATCTTGGAGTTGTTTCACCTCCTCATGCTGATAATGCCAAGCTGAGCTCAGACTTCTTACTCTTCCTTCTAGAGTCCCCAGGACAGGGGAGGGCTGGCTCTTGGCAGTGAGGCTTTGGAATTCCTGTGAATTTTACTATTTGCATATTGACTACCCAGGGTCTAAGATGCTGGGACAGGCTAGATGCCTGGGAAAACCCCTTTCCCACTGTGGGCTCACTGTTGCCCAGGAAACAAAACTCATTATTACACTGACAAAAATTTTCAGGGAAGTTTTGTTTTTCATTTTCAACATGATCTTCCTGTGGGGCCTGGAAGTTCATTATGGAGTATGAAGAGTCTTGGTGGTGAAGAGTCACAGAAGCTCTCTGGATACTGTTTCAAGACACTGCCTGGTGACCAGCACCCTGATTGGTGCCATGTAACCAATCTGAGAGGCTGAAGTGAGCTTCAGCCTCTCAGAACCATGTCTACAAGGCCTTCACCCAGTTCACAGTGGTCAGACCTGGGCTTTAAGGCCACAGTTCTTCCAAGCAGTACCACAGTTGACTGAAATTAGTGGAGAGTAAGACTAGTTACCTCATTTTCCTCTTTAAACACTGTCACACTCTTTCTGGTTCTTTGAGATGGAAATCACCGAAATGCTTAAAATGAAAAGAGAAGTGAACATTCAGAGCTTACCCTGTTTAAATCGAGGGCTGTCTTCACATGGCCCACTGCTCACTCCCCCTCCTCCACTTGGTTCTGTCCTCTCTCTGCCTGTAAACCTTGACACACTGTCCTTCCACTTTCTAGACAGGCTTTCCCCTTGCTCTCTGCCTGTAAGGAGCATATGCCATGGACATGCCTGGACATACCAGGTACTCACTAGGTTGCTGGCTGTAAGGAACAGCAGCCATTGACTTGCTCAGTCATGTCTGCTTGCAATTGATGGGGGCTGTAAAAGGCACCTAACCATAGGCCTACAATTGATAGAGAGCCCAGCCCATGCAATCAAGGGCTGCAAGGGGCAACTAACTGTAGGCCTACAATCGATAGAGAGCTCAGCCCATGCAATCGACAAAGGGGCAGCGAGGGGCACCTAACAGCAGGCCTACTGGTTACAATTGATAGGGGGCTCAGCCCATGCACATGCACAAAGGCCCAGTTGCAATTATACTATCTCACTGGACATAACCAATGGACATTGGCTTTTACTGGGTGTAACCAATCACCAGCCCACACCACCAACTCAGCCCGCACCACCAACTTGGAACTGCTTTTAAACTGCTTGCCTTACCACATTTTTGGGCTTGCTCCAAGGACATCAGTGAGACTGGCCACCTTGCTGTCTATCCCTGGATCAGCTCCACCATTCCCTGACATCTAGCCGTTGGCTGAAGAGAACCACCAGACAAGGACAACGTCTGCTCTTTGGCTAAGAGAAGTCACCTGGCATCAGAGGTACTTTGGGGCTTGTGGTTGCCCTAGGATGGTGTGAATTAATTGTAATGTTTAGTTGCCCTAGGATTGTGTGAATTGCAGGTAGTGCTTAGTTGCCCTAGGATGGTGTAACTTACCTATAGTGTTTGATTAGTACACATCAAATGCTAGTTGGGGTGCTCCAGCACACCCAATACTTTTTTTGCATTAATTAATTACATTTGATGATTGTTATTGAACATACACTTGCACTTAAAGACAATCAGCCTCTGAGTAATTA
Source organism: Geosciurus inauris (assembly GCA_004024805.1). NCBI lineage: Eukaryota > Metazoa > Chordata > Mammalia > Rodentia > Sciuridae > Geosciurus > Geosciurus inauris. The sequence goes on from PVHX01003207.1 coordinate 11,034, forward strand.
TTAATTACGCATGCCACTCGTGACACTGCCCATCCAAACACCTTCCTTCCTTAAAGGACCTGCCCTCAAGAAGCTTACCTGGTCTCTCTTTCCTGTGCACTCTTTCCCTTCTCTGAGCTAATGTCTGTACTATTCATTTAGCACATCAATCCAATCCTCTCCCACCCCAGTTTGTTGAATGCCTACTGTGTGCCGGAATCTGTGCTCAGCACTGAGGAATGCAAAGATGACTAGACCAAGAGAGATGAGAACAGGTGGACGGATCCTGAGGGTTGTGTGGAAGAGCAACAGCAGAAGGCAAGGGCAATAAGCTGAAGTGAGTCTGCTGTACAGTGAAAATGCCAACAAAACATTGGGAAATATGAAGGGAAATATGACCTAGCACGGCCAGGAATTTTCTCTATGGGTTTAGTTCTTTAATGAAATATTACATCCAGTTTCAAACTAAGTGTAGAAAGTGGAGATGTTCCAGAGAAAAGTAACAAGTAATAACAAAGAGGATGCTAAAACGGACAGAGAATAGAGGAATGGAGAGCTGAGAATTTTTAGACCTGCCAGGTGGTTTGGTATTGAGCCTCCATTGCTTGATGCTGTTTGTTTTTGAGCTTTGTTTTCTGAAGGCAATGGATAACTAAACTGGAGAAAATCAGCTGAAATTAAAGCAGGAGAAATTTTGGTTAAGTTTAAGGAAGACTTTTTTTGTGGTGAAACTGGAAAGGGCAACGTTCAAAGAAGGTTGCAGTTTTTATTTTTTAAAAATTGCATTATTTATTTATTTATTCTTATTCGAAGAAGGTTGCAGTTTTATTGCTTGGTGCTTTAAAAAATAGAAGACAGTGGTTCACTCCTAGAATCCCAGTGGCTTGGGAGGCTGAGGCAGGAGGATTGCAAGTTCAAAGGCAGAGCCTTCATATGGCCAAATTCTGTTTCATATTTAAAGGGACCATGCAATTCAGTGAGACCCTGTCTCAAAATAAAAAATTAAAGGGCTGGGGATGTTACTCTGAGTTCAATCCCTGATTAAAAAAGGAGAAGAAGAAATAGAGGGATGGGGGTGTAGCTCAGCGGTATGCATAAGACCTGCTTAGCATGCATAAGACCCTGGGTTCCATCCCCAGCACTACAAGAAGAAGAAGAAGAAAAAAAAAAAAGTAAAAGAAGAGGCAAACCTGTGTCCAGGAGAGCTGTACTTCTTGCCTGCTCTGGAACTGGGACAAGTCCAGGGTTCTAGGATGAAAAATTACTATAGCCATTGGCTGCCGCATCTCACCCCATTACTAAAAGTTCAAAAGTCACTCTTTTCCGTTTTCTATTTCATATTCCCTGAGAAACAGAATAAGGACACAATGAGTGAGCAGTAGGAGAAAGTCAGAGATTAATTTGGTGCTTTCAAAACAGCTGAAGAGCCCTGGGCACATATGGTGCTTGGACACACTGAGCTATTCACCCATTTCTAAAAGAAGTGAACTGCCTCCTCCTTTTTCCTTCCTACCCCTCCTTTCCCCCTCACTCCTCCTTCCTCCTTCTTGCATATTTTTCTGAAAAGTTGTCATACATATTCACAATGTAACATAAAAATCACCTTTAATAAAAGGTCATGGTTTCCAGTTTCTAACAAAAGAGAAATTTAATTCTGTTCATAAAAGTAAAGAGAAATTGCTTGAATGGAAAGGGGAATTTCCCCTTCACTCTTTCTAGAAAGGGCAACATTAAAGCATAGCTTGCATAGTCCCTTTAAATATGAAAAGGAATTTGGCCATATGAAGGCTCTGTAAAAGGGCCCAAGTTTACACACCATCACACCAGGAAGAACAGAGCTGCATGGAATACAGGCCTTCCCTGCACTCTCAGACTCAATCTCTTCTGAGCCTTGAGTTGATTTCTCTGGTGGTCACTTGAGGGGAGTTGAGTGACTCCTTTTATGGCTCCAGATGCAACTAGGAAACCTGTCTAAAATGGCTGTCCTTTTTTGAGATACCCTTAAGCTTCAGGATTTCTCTCCAAACAGCAATTTTAGGAATAAGTGCCAGAGACCAAGAGATAAGTGACTGACACCTCCTCAGAAGGAGGAGTAGGCCAGAGAGGCAAGAGCAATTAAATGTCCCCTGGCTGCCTAGATTTTTCTTTACTCTTTGTCCCCAGGACTCTCCTGGAAACAGAAATGGGAAGAGATTCATGTAAGTTAACCCAGGCTGACCCAGATGGTGGCATCATAGGGCTGTGACTGTGTGGAAGAGAAATTCCTTCAGCAAAGCTTCCTGCGATCTGTGGTTTAAGGAGTAGTTAGTTACCTTTTGTTTCTAGGATTCTGTATTTTCATCTACTGAGTGGGCAGTGAGGACCCCTGGGTGAGGTTGTGGGCTGGAGCATCCAAGATCCACTAAAAGCCCAAGAAGCAGAGCTTGGGGTCAGAGGGTCAGCTGAGCATCAGTTTCCGTGAAATCCCAGCAAAACTAGGAGAAAGGGAGCAGCAGAGGCCATCTTCTAGGAAATATACCATAGATTTCAAAATCTACTGGTGATCTCCTGATCAAAGTTGGGGAAGCAGACTACTGTACTGGGGGAAGAATGGAAGGGGGGACATCATGGACTTCCCGCAGGCCTCTTTCTGTTCTGTTTTCTTTGCTGAGCTCATCTTTTAGTCTTTTTCCTAGTCTTCTTTAAAATATTCAGCCTTACAGATGGTGTGTTTAAGGTGACTCAGTAAGAGGGAAAACAAGAAATCTTGACATATTCTCAAAATTCAGAGACCAGGCTCAGTTGGGTCCTCAACATTAAGGCCAGCAACTGTGCATCTTTAAGGAGGAAATGCTAACCTAAACCCGCATCTTTGCTTTTAGCTTTTTTACTTTAATTGCTTCTTCTGCATCCTATCTGTTTGGATTATTTTTGAGCTGGCAATTTTTGTTTGCTTTCCTAATATTCGTCAAAAATCAGCCCTCATCATGTTCTTTAAAGACTAATGTCATTATGTTCTATAAAGACTCTTCTTTTAGTCCAATTATTGCCTGACTAGCTGCAAAAAGCACTTAGCAAAGTGGTTGGCACACTTAGATGCTGTATTAATTAGGGAAATAGAACTAATAGTGTGTATATATGTGTGTAATGCTATATACATACTAATAGGTTAATAATATATATAATATATAATAATATACTATATACTAATAATATATTACTAATACTGTATACATGTGTATGGAGAGAGATTGATTTACTTTAAGGAATTTATAAAATTGTGGAAGCTGGCAAGTTCAAAATCTACAATATAGGCTAGTACTTATTTATTTACTTACTGGGGTTTGGATCCAGGGGTGCTTTACCACTGACCTACATCCCCTACCCTTTTTAATTTTTTGAGAGGGGTGTCCCACTAAGTTGCTGAGGGTCTCACTAAGTTGCTAAGGCTGGCCTCCAACTTGAGAGAGTCGCTGGGCCAGTTAGGTCTGATTTTACTGCTTAAGTCCTAAGGCAATCTGCTGGTACAAGCAACCTCTTCTGGGGGAGGCAAGTCTTTTCTATTGAGGTTTTCAATTGATTGAATGAAGTCCACCCCACATTAAGGAGGGCAATGTGCTTTACTTAAAGTCTACAGATTTAAATGTTAATCTTATTTAAAAAATATCTTCACAAAGACATCTGGAACAACACTTGAGCAAATATCTGGGTTTTGTGGCCCAGCAAATTGACACATAAGCTCAGCAATCGAGGTGCTGCCTGAATCTTTTTGAATTGACTGTACAGGATATGTGAGCAGATGCTTTTTGGGGGGTTCCTATTTTTCCTGTACTAGCTTTCTTCCCTATTTCTCCTGTACTAGCTTTCTTTGGTGTTCATCTTTCCCCCCGACTTTAATTCCTTTTAACAAACACTTCCTGTGGTATATATTTGTCTTTAAACCTTGTTGCTATTTTGTATCTACTAGAGAGTGGGACCCTGTTCATTAACCATTTCCTGTTAGCTCACTCTCTTTACAATTTTTTTCTTTTTCTTTTTTGGTACTGAGGATTGAACTCAGGGGCACTCGACCACTGAGCCACATCCCCAGCCCTATTTTGTGTTTTATGTAGAGACAGGGTCTCACTGAGTTGCTTAGCGCCTCGCTGTTGCTGAAGTTGGCTTTGGACTCGCGATTCTCCTCTCTCAGCCTCCCTAAGTGCTGGGATTACAGGCTTGCGCCACTGTGCCTGGCTTCTTTACAATTTTTTAAAACCTTCATTATTTAGGCAGTCATATTACACATGCAGCCCATGAAGTGTCAAAGATTTGTTGAATCTGTTTTTTGATTTTCTGTTTCTGTTTTCCTTCTCTTCAATTTTGGCTATGGTGTGGTCAGAGAGCAATTGTGCAGCAGGACCTCCTGCTCTTTTGGTATTAATCTGTGAGGGATTTTTTCCCACAAGCATCACCTTATCTGAATATTTGGAGTTGATATAGTAATTGATAAAGCTAAGGAGGTGTTTTGTTTTGGTTTTTTTTTTTATGTTTAAAAGTTGTATTTACAAAATGGCCCCATCCCACCCCGAATGTGCTCAAGATAAAGACTGTAAGTATATACAACCCGAGTGGTGGAATCCCATTTTATTGGGCAAGTGGGGATAGAACCAAGGCCAGCGCAAGATCAGTACTTTCTTCACATTATTTGCGCAAATACTGTCACTTTAGCCCAGGAAAGCCCGGCATGAATAAAGGCCAAGGCGTCAGTGCAGGGGCACATGTGAGTCACTGAGACACCCAGACCAGGGCCAGGATCCCGGGAGCCTCCACTTTCTCTTACACCAGGAGCTTCTCCGAGCCCTGCAGAACATCAGTGGTGGGTGACAGCGGTTCCTAATGCAGAGGCTGAAACTCAGAAGGGCCCAGCGGTACACAGAGACCGCTTTCCGGGAGGGGAGAAACGCTCGGATCCGGCGTGGCCAAGCGCAAGAAAGGGGCGCTTGCTCGCGATCTGGTGAAGCTGGGCGCGGCTGCGATCTTGGCCCCGCGGCTCCGCCCTTCCGCTTGTTCCGCGCGCGCTCTGCTCCCGCGGCGGCCACCCCGCCTTGCCGCGCCCTGCACTCCCGCGTAGCCAAGCTTTTTCCGCTCCCAGAACTCCGCTCCGAGGCTCTGCCCTTGCGTTCAGCGCTCCACTCCCGGAGGCTATAAGGTACATCATACTCCAGCGCGCGCTGCTCTCCTCTTGGTGACCTGACACCCCTTTCCGCTACCCTCTGCTCGCACCTTCCCACGGGTGACCAGGTAGCCCCTTGCCAGGCCTCAGCGCCCCTGCGAATCCTGAATGCGGCGGGGCCATCAGGATTTCCAGTTTGGGTGCTAGCCGCTTTGCAAATCCAATGTGTTTGTATGCTGACCTCTTCCTCCTTCCGCACCCGCCTCCCCCAAAAAAGAAAGCAAGCAGAGGCCCGTAGAGAAGTAGACTTAAGTTTTGAGTGTATAAAATGTGGATGTGAACCGTGAAGTTTTAGAAAAGCTTAAGAAAAACAGCGCTCCGTGTGGCAGACTAGGTCTTGTGCGAAAATGAAAAGGAATTTCAGAAAAAGGTGGTAGTTCTCTTCCTCCACTCTGCTGCAACTCACAAAAACACACATTAGGGTGAAGCCGGAAAGAATTACAGACAATAAGCCAAGGACATTGGGAAGGAGGGCAAAGGGTGTTAAAAGTTCTAAGCTTGGGCTCTGAAAGTCTCAGCCCAAGGCAAGATCTTGGGGAAGCATCTACATCCCCCTCCTTCCCTGCGGTCCAGTATACAGATGGGAAAATCTCAAGCTCCAGGAAGGATGAATTGTTTACAGTCAACACAACTAAATCTTGTGTGAGCTAGAATTCCAATTCCTAGGTTTCATTTATAAATAACAAAATATGTGAATTATGCTTTACAAATATCATTTGTGAGCCAAGACGCTCAGCATGATCAGGAACTGCGTTTTGGATGTGCAGTTCATCTTTGTCATTCACTGCTTTTCCAGGGGCTTGCCAACCTGCAGTCCCTGCCTCAGCGAAGTGCAGCTGGAGAAAGACTTCAGAAGCCCCAGGACCTAATCTAAACCCTGAGAAAATACGATTTGGGTAAGTGGAGGGGAAGAAGGGCAATTAAGTGGAGAAAGCTTGAGCAGAGGAGAGGGTGAGCTAGTCCTTCAGTCCTTAAGTGTTTGCCAGCCTGTGCAAGTTGAGTGAATGGATAGGGTGGGCATATAGTGAAGGAATTTGAACCTGATGCCCCAGGAAATGTGGTACACTGGGGAACTGGGGAAGGAGGGGGGCTGTTAAGAAAAGCACCTGCAGGGAAGTCAGCAACTTAGCAGGGATTTTTTTAAAAATTTGTTCTACTTAGTTATACATGATAATAGAATGCATTTTGACACATCATATATAGTTGGAGTAGAACTTACCATTCTTTTGGTTGTGCATGATGCAGAGTTACAGCATTCATGTAGTCATATATGTACATAGGGTAATACTGTCTGATTCATTCTACTGTCCTTCCTTACCCCTATAGTCCCTCCCCTCCCTTCACTACCTTCTGCCTAATCCAAAGTACCTCTGTTCTTCCCTAGCCCCCACCCCCTTATTGT